>CM040988.1:15374548-15432215 GCA_022985145.1 Pangasius djambal
GAATCATCTTTGGGCAATCCTCCAGGAGGCTTGGAGTAATATATCAAGTCAATGTTTGAATAAACTGACTGCTCGGATGCCTAGTGTTGTCCCTTATTATCAATGCAAAATGGTCACTAACTAAAGAGGATTTATGCTGATATTGCCCAAAACCCTATTTTGTTCAGGCGTTTCCAAACTTTTGGAGGGCAGTGTAGGTGGAAAAACCTCAGATATGTTTCTCATTTTCTTCACCACTTATGACATGTTTTTCTCCCCTTATCTTTCTTATCTAAAAAGAAACTTTTCTGAGAGAGCATTTCACTCAGGCCATTGAGAAAATTGTACTACTAAGCCTATGTTAAACATACAGAGGTATTTAATCTCAGTTTAACAATACCATGCAACTTTATTTTAACAAACATCACATTTGTGCCAAATAACCTTAGCCACACAGCTCATCAAAGTATTCTATAATTTGTGATTTGGCATTTCCAAGGATTTAAGACGTTAAGAACCTTTAATTCATCCTTCTAAAGACCCTTTAATGCTTAAGGCCTGGGGCAATGCTGTGCATCTGGTGGGCTCACTGATAGCAACGGTCTGGAAGACCACTGATAACCACAGTAGGGGGTGACTATGAAAAAAATTACAATCATGTTGAAAAAATGTTTAACAGGTCAAGAGAGATTATTACTGTTGGAGGCCTGCTAAAGAGAACCACAAAGAAAAGAACAGCAAGTAAGAGGCAGACTGATTTATACATGAGTGATACCAAGCCACGCCTGCAGCTTGTCTGTGAAACATGGTGACATCATCATGTATGGGATCACTTGTCTTTATGGATCACTTGTCTGTCAAGTGTCAAGTGTAGGATTTGGCAAACTACAGCCCATGGAGCACATTCTACCTGCCATTTATGAATATTTATCATTTCCTACTTTGCATGCTCCTATTTTCTCATATCAATATCAATTTCAGTCACCAGAGAACCAGGTGGGAGAAAATTCTCTCTGCTGTGATGGAACTAACATCAAATTGAATGGGATGAAGTAGCAGGATGTTGACAGTCACTGCACTGTTCAACAAAGGATGGACCATAAAATACTTTTTCCACAAAACGCACAAAGTTTTAGGAACACAGATTATATGTTTCAACTGTAAGAAAGGTATTGCAACATTTGAAGAAGTTTCTCCAAAACATGCCACCTATGCCAGCAATCTGTCACATTAGAAGCAGGCTAATAGAGCTTCCAAACTTGCTGCTGGTTTACAGATTCTGCAAAATGCGATGTCCTTCACCCAGTGGCTATACACCACAAAAGCATGCTATCGGTAAACACAGCAAGCTGTTCTCTGAAGAGGAGTTTCTGAAGGAATATATGACCATAAAGACACATCGTCTTAGTAAGAAGGCATGTGGAAATCAAAGAAAATAAGTTTATCTTATAAAACAGGTGCCGAGGCAAGGTAATCACTGAGGCTTGGATTTTGAGGTTGGCCTTTAAAAATGGAGAATTTTTTTCAGCTTACTAACAAAGTGTCACAAGCGTATCAATCTCTGAGAACTCCATCTCCCAAATCCCCTGTCCATAGCCACACCCCTATCCCCAGTTTCCTCCACTCTCACTTGTGTTGGAGAATTTTGCTATTACGTGTTATTTTTATATGCTGATTCTATCAGTGAGCGTTCCTATGCGTATTAGTTACATGAGGATATAGGGAACCACCTTCTGAAGCTTTTAGTACCCAATACAGAGATCTAGAAACTCATGTATAATTTCTTTTACATAAATATGAATATTCGTTCATTTGTAACTTTAATAAGTTTAGTAAAATTAATAAGAAATTGTTCTATTGTTCTCATCTCACTACAAAAGAGGTAACCCTCCTCTGATCGGAGGCTCACTACCACTTGTGGGCGCTCCTTGCAGGGGAAGAATAAACTTCTCTCCATTTGATCTATAAGATGTGTCTGCTGCATTTTGGGGAGTTGGGAAAATTTTCTGACAACTTGCTCCAGTTCTCCAGCCTTCTGCTTCTTCTCACCTGTCCCTCATTTACCATTTATACATACAGTATACACCACCACTGTTTCTTGCTTGTACTTCTTTTTCTACATTACTAAGCCTATTTGTTTTAATGTCACGTTTATGGTTTTTCATTCTTCTCCTTGGGGTTTGGACATTGCCTGGCCTGTAATTTTGGACTGTTTGCTGTGTTATAAGTTTGTGAATAAGCCACAGCGTTCAGATATTTAACCTGCAATCATCTCTGCAAGTCTTGTCAATAGTCTTTTTGGATTAGTGTATTTCTTTCAGGTTATTGTTCAAACTGAAGTAATGAGCCTATGTTGCGTTTTACGCGTACACTGAGCATAGGCTAACTGAAACAACATTGGGAAATGACCTGCTCTACCATCTCAATATTTTATGTGGCTCTTGGGTATAGAAGCATCTTAACTGCTCAGATCCAAATAAAATCTCCAAGACCCAGGGCCAGATGTACTAAATTGTATGCTGCTGTTTTTTTTTTAGGCATAATTAGGCCACCTTCTGTGTGAAAAGAACTTGCATGTTATGTATAAAACTGGCATACAAGCATAAAAACACACTCGAGGCACCATGCATGTGGTAACATACAAAATACACTTTTTTCCCTTACATTTATGGATCTGAGGGAGGACTGCAAAAAGTGGGAAGTCAGCACAAAAAAGGTTTGGAGCATGTGAAGTGTGGCTGATTATATATGCTGTTCGATGTAATACATTTTAGGCAGTTAGTGGCAGATTTGCAGACTGTTTTGTCTGCCTCCCAAAACTAGGTGTAAATTAGCGCTATGTGTGTTTTTCTGAGCTTTAGGCAGTGTAGCCAGGTGCATGGTTTTCCTGCAGAATTAGCCTACTTTCGAGCAGCCAGTATCTTCTGCATCTGTATGTGTATGATTTTGCTCTGTGGTCCTACTCTAGTGATGGGCACAGACAGACAGACAGACAGACACACTTACACTGTGAAAGAGTATATGCTGTTTGTAGTTATACAATTCATTAGGTCTTAAAGTTCAGACAGTATTCAGTACTTCACCTATTTTATAAGTTCTACATCATTTTACTGTAACTGGAAAAACGCGTTGAAGGATGAGGACTGTCAATCAACAAACTTGCCCAGGATTTCTCATTCAGCACCAACATTCCACTACCCACAAGGAAGTGCACTAGTCATTGTACAACTGTAATCACACCAATGTATGTCCTAGAAAACAGTCTACATTTTACAGCTGCATGTAAAGCTTTTCCCACACTCTTTTCCAAGTTAAAAGAGGGGAAAAGAGCAGACAAAGTGAAAAAGATGGAGCGCTTGTGAAGTGGTAGACAGGGGGTCGTACATCAAAAGTCACTGGCGAGAAACAAGGCATTTATATTTCATGCTTTGTACTTAATTTCAATCAGGATGCAGAGAGAGAGAGAGCGAGAGAGAGAGAGGGGGAGAGAGAGAGGGGGAGAGAAAGACATGGAGGGAGAGGGGGAGGAGAGAGAGATAGAGAAAGACAGAGCAAGAGAGAGGAGAGAGATAACGAGACAGAGAGAGAGGCACAGGCTGAGAAAGCTGACAAAGACAGAAAGAGAGAAGGAGGAGAGAGAGATAGACAAAGAAAATGAGAGACAGACAGACAGAGAGACAGAGTGAGACAGCGAGAAAGAGAGACAAACAGACAGAGAAAGAGGGGCGAGAGAGACAGAGAGAGAGAGAGAGAGAGAGAGAGAGAGAGTTCTCTATCTGGCTTAGTATGAATCAATACGTTTCCCACGTAACTGACTCCCATATATCACTACTGTAATAAAGACATTATAATAAGACATAAAGGCATTATAATAAGGAATTGCTTCCCTGCATATTCCCTGCATTTATACTAATGTTTCCAGCTTGTGGTGAAAAACTTTCGCCGAGCTGTGAAGTTTTAGCCAGTTTGCATACAGAATGAGCCAACATGAGTACATGAGCTAAAATTAGAAACTCGCTATGGCTTTGTGTCCTCGGATAGTCGTACAGTTTATATAATTGGTCTGGTGCAGGAAATGAAGAATCCTGTCATACTGTTTGCATAAAAATACACCATTTGAATATTACATTAAGAAAGAGCCACAAACAAGAGCTTTTACGCTTTTTATCTCCAGCTCTATAATTCTAAATAAAAAAGTCATAGATAAGTAGAGCTAAGCAGATAAGGACACAGACAGAAAGACAGATGGCGTGTGTATGTGTGTGTGTGTGTGTGTGTGTGTGTGTGTGTGTGTGTGTGTGTGTGTGTACCTGCATCGAGTTTGGACGCTCATTAAAAGGAACAGACTCAGTGAAGAATTCTGTGTTGTGGTCCAATCGGCCATGGCCTCCATACTGAACCTCATCAGAGTCCAGCTTGATCTTGTATCTGGAGCAGAGCTGGGTTAAAGAACTCGAACTAGAGTTTAGACAAATGCAGAAACTCAGGAGTCTTCTACTATTTGAATAAACGAGTGTTTCCTTATATGTATAAAAGAGCTTCCAGCTAGAAATCGCATCTAGCTTGTGCTAAAGGTCGCAGAGAAAATGAGTCACACCCAACTAAATATTGAAATAAATAAATAAACATTTTTAAAGACTGAACATTTGCTTTGGAGTGTTTGAGATGTGCACTAATTGCCTACTCTCAGGAGAAGTCCACGTTTCTCCTTAGAATGCAGAGCTGTGCTGCACATCAGACGTTCTGATTGCTTGGAGCTCCTGGGAGGCGATGACACAGCCGCTCCACATAAACATGCGCTTCAAACCCGACGAGCCACCAGCCAGCCAATTCCAGGCAGAATTATTTATCCATTTCAATATATTAATAATGTATTGCATCAAAAACTGTTTCAAACAACACTAAACCCGCACACACTATCTCGCTCACTGTCTGTGCTACACTGACTAAATTAAATATTAAAAAAAAGTAATTGCCTAGACTCATGACCAGAATGAAAAAAAATATCTTAGGCACAGGAAAATAGACTATAAAAGGATAAAAGAATGACATGATGCTTTGAGTAAAAAAAAAAAAAAAAAAAAAAAAAAAAAAAAAAAAAAAAAAAAAAAAAAAAAAAAAAGAGCTTCACTGGGAAAATCTGAAGAACTTTTTCTAGCCTTGTACACTGAGCTGTGAGGACTGGACTGCATGGAGAGAGATAAAGAGGTAGAAAGAGACAGATAATTACAGTTCATCCCTCATGGTTTTTGAATGGAAAAATTACCTATAGTTTACAATTTAAATACAAAAATTCCAAATTTATTAAAAGTAAAATGGTGATGCATCCTGTACAAAGACATCAATCCAACATCATCAATATAAAGATCAAAAAAACCAATCAATCAATCAATCAAACAATCATATACAACAGATGGCTTTGTAACAAACATATGGAGTTGTAACAAATATTGTGTGGTAGGAAAGATGTGCAATTTTGTCCACCATTATTACTGTGTCATCATGTTATTATTTTTTGACATGCATTATTTGACCATTTATGTTATATACAATAATGAAGTAAATGAAATGTCTTGTTCTTATAAGTTACATTTCTTTATGTTTTATAATTTGTCCAAAGGGTATACAAACTTTTGCATTCAAGCCTAGGTTTTCCTCCACATTATGAATTATTCATTTATTCATTGTCAGTAACCACTTTATCCTGGTCAGGTTTGCGACGGATCTGTAACCGATCCCGGGAATACTGGGCGGGAGGCAGAAATACACCCTGGATGAGACTGATCTGTATTATTTTTGATCAAAATTATGTTGGATGTGAATGCTATAATTAAATAAATTACCATCAGAATCGGCAGGAGACTCTCAGCTCAAAAAAAAAAGTGTGAGATTGTTGAGAATGCTTGTCTAAAGTATCTATCTGTGATATCAGTATTGCAAATGATTAAGACATAACTGTGCAGCATTACACTTGACAAGCCTTCAGTTCAAAGTTTGCTAGGTAAAGATTACATGCTAGATATTATGACAGATGATATGCTATTTGCTATACTCTCGTGATTTTTGAATACTATCAGATTAATACGGCGTTTGAAAGTTGCACAGTGTGTTAAATAAGGAATATAATATGGGGCATGCTGTTATAGTAAAATAATCAATGACAGGTTGGCATGATGCCTTTAGGACCCCGAATTTCATGATTTTCCTGTAACGGCACATCTTGAAGTGTTTTATTTATCTTATACCACAGCAACTTGCCAGTTACCTTTAATACTGGGGAATTTCCGTGGAACAAGTTCCTGTTATCACTTACTTTACAGCAGCTATAAACAGTTGTTCCCTCAACAGCAGCTCTTTTCCCTTTCTCTTGATGTTAATAAGACAAATGTCATGTTACTGAGACACTGCAAAGGCCTCTGTTGGGAAAACCTTCTGTGTCGGAAATCTTAAAGGTACAGCCTTATCTGTAACTGTAACAAAGTGCTGACACCGAAGACTCCTTCCAAAAAATGCTAAATAAACGTTTCCTTACAGAAGACCTCACCATATTACACATATTTTTAAAATCTGTTTATGTGAAACATCCGCCAGTACAAGTCCACGTGTAAGTTGTTATTATAGAATCGCTAACGTATTAGAATGAGTGTGTTAATGTAAACCTGTGATTTATCCACCGTACAATCAGAAACGAGTGTTTCACAAGTGCTGTGGTATAAAGTAAAAGCCCACAAAAGGTTCTTTCATCAACTTGATTTGGATAGATGAGTGTAAACAACTCCACTCCTGGAACTCACAGAGGAAAATAAAATAAGTGTCTCTGCTTGGATGAGTTTCTCGCGCTCTCTTTCTTGCTTTATCTCCCTGTTGTAACAAACACACAGACAGCAGCTTGAATAATCACCTCCCTTCCCTACAGGCGAGCATACAGGGTCGTGGTGTGATCCTTAAACACCCCGTCTCCCACTCTGCCCCAGAGCTGGAGAGTTCTCGCCTTTTACTGTCTGCTTGTAGGCTTTGATAGCGATGATTAAAAGCGAAGTGCTGCTCTGTGCGTGGTTTCGGCAACAGAGGACGAGAGATGATGTGCCCTTCCTCTCCCTCTCCTCCCGATCCCATCAAGCTCCTGTTTGCTCTGAATTATCTCCCTGAAAGAGCAAACACTCTTTGATTGGATATTTTGGGTATATTGTCAGAGAAAGAAAGCGAGAGATGGGAGGGGGAGTAGCAGTAGCTCAATACGCCACACTAACTTTTTGGGATTAATAATTCGATACTACCTTTGATTTGTTCACTCAAATATCAATATCAAAACTAATATGGGATGAATCTTACTTCATTAGGTCACCAAATCCTCATGTTACACTTAATGCACTGTATTTTACAGCTAATGCTGAATTAATGAGAGTTCCTGGATTCCTAAATTACCACTCGTGTCAATTCTTTCTTATTTGATTTGACTAATATCTTCATAATCAAAGCAAAAGTCAATTAGATTAGATTTAAAAATAGATCATTATAATCCAATTATTTTATTCACCCCACTGTCATTGATCCCTCTTTGATTTTTTATTTTATTTTTTTTTACATGCAACATTCCTCAACACTTCTGTTGGTATTTAAGGAAAATAAAGTGCTGAGGTTACTACTGTCTCTGAAAGCCCTGATTATGAATCCTCATCCGTAAATCCCTTACAGATGCCCTCTTAAGGATCCCTGAGCCATGGAAGGATCATAGCACTACTGGGGTTGAATAATTTTGTAGTGTTCTGCTGCTGCACTGCTTAAAAACCCCAACATGGCTGTCTTCTGCATTTGACCACAGAAGCTATTGATAATAGTGAATCATAATCATAAAAAAAATAAAAATAAGTTGACAGAGTCTTTACTAACTGCTGTCTATAAATGTGGAGCTGTAATAGTTCTACTGATACTGCTTACTGCACCAAATTTACGAACCGTATCCAAACCAAATGGCCAGCATCTCTGTCTTATTTTTAACCTTCACTCAAGAAGTACCAGACTGCAATATTAGCTTCTTCGGGCTGTTAATAGTATTAGTGAAGGCTGTTAAGAGCATTTGATGTTGCAGCTGCAGAGGAGAGAGTCAGACGGGGAGGCAACAAGAAGGAAAATGCTGGCTTGCAGAATAGCTTTGCTCTCTGCGGATTGTTCCAGAAATGCCTGCTCCACTAAGAAAAGGCAGTGAGAGAGTGATATAATCTTGTGATATATAAAAAGAAAATAAAAGAAAAGATTCATGCAGTGATCAGTATAATCTTATTTGCATGAAACCATCAAGGTCCAAAGCACCGGCCTTTCCTGCAAAGAAAAGGTCACTATATGTGCATGGCTTGAGTATGGCAATAAAGGAAAGCATTCCAACTAGTTCATTCAGTGTTTCCAGGTAAATGTATCTGTGCTTCTAGCTGCAGTAGCGTACTGAACAGAATTGTTCAGGCAGTCCAAGGCTTTTAGCAATTATGTTTGTGTTTGAGCGTACAGATGCCAAGCTCTAAAGCCAGAGCCAGCCACCTGTGAATTACTGCAATTAATAGAGGGTTATTGAAGAATGGAATGACTGCACAAATAGTCGGTTTCAAAGATCCTGATTCTGAAGAACTGAAAAAAGGCCACTGATAATAGTGGCTGCAGATGGGACACGAAATCTCTGCATGTGTAGTACGAGTAAAGGCAGTCTGAGAAAACGTGATGACAGGTATTGAGTTGCCAACATATTGAATTCTACAAAGACCAGTTTTGCCTGTGGAATGAAGTGGATGCAAGCAGATGGGTGATAACCTCTAGTGTTGTGCAAAGCATCTGAAAAGTCTGAAAATCTGCACTCATCTCTAGTTCTCCTTGGTTATCATCCATCAATTGAATACGGCAAAACACCCAATGAAGTGCTGGTCATATTCTGTCAAAATATACCATTTTGTTCAGATGCCTCAGAGGGTAACATAAAGAATAAAACATCACGACGTGTGCTGTTATAGGAAAATAATCAATGGTAGGGTGATGTGGGTTGACATGAGTCGCAATGCTTAAAGTTACAACCTTACCTCGGACTTTTACAAAGCACTGACACTGGAGACCAAAAATGCTAAAAAACTTCATAATTACACATGTTTATAAAAAAAATGTGTATGTGGATTGTCCAACATTCGAATCCCTGGATAAGCTCTTATTATAGAAATTATAATGTATTAGAACAAGCACATTAATATAAACTAATATAAACTTATTACCTTACTGCCTGAGCTGTGACATCTTGGTCAGATTCAAGAATTCGCTGTGTATAAGTAAGCGATATCACGCAAGCAAGAGTTTTGCTATACTGAGTGCTGATATTCAGTACGACAGCATGATTGCAAGTGTGATATTGCTTTTATATGTCAGTTCTATAAGCAAGAAATTAATATTGAATAACTGATATTTCAGACAAAATATGGCCAAATGGTTTGTATATTTTTGCTCCACCAGCAAAAAGATTCCCGAAGAAACCACAGCTGGATAGAGCGTTGCATGTTGCCATGCACACACAGGCTGACTGACAGCCCATAGTAAGTGAAGTAAGGAACTATTGCTAGAATTGAAATTTTATGCAGCAAACACGGACAAGTGGAGTGACACAAACAGTGAAATGTCCCAGTGCACTCTCTGAAAGCTGCTTGTCCAATCAAATTAGTTTTCATACGGGATCACAATAATTCTATCTGTGACCACCATAATCTTCACTTTTCTGATAGACTATAAATGATGATCTGTATCTAAACATAACCGTTTCTTGAATTTATAGACGCAGCATCAGCAATATTGAGCCTCTGTAAAACATTCGTAGCAAGAAAAAGTCAAAACCTGTATGCTATATGTAGTATATGACTTACAAGGGCAAGTTATCTCCCTCAGATATCATTGTATGTAGACTGTCCAATACTGTTACTGTAATATTTTTAGCCTTATTTTTCTATAAGCACATACAGGAAGCTTTGTTACATATTAGTAAATGTTACATATTTCCATTCCCATTCCAATCATTCAGCTGACATGCGGACTTCAGAATGAAGTGAAGCTGTAGAAGGTGTACAACACTGCTTCATATCCATGGGGACTTAGATAAGCGAATTAGCTGAAGCTATACACCACACTAAATGGTGCGTCATAAAATGGTGAAGCATCTTTTGCCTTGTCTAGCTTCGTCTATAACTGATTAAAACACAACAAAACAAACAAAAATAAATAAATAAAACAAAGCAACCAACATTTTTAAAAATGTTATTACTTTAAAAATATTCTATTTTTTCCCCTATATTTTATTTGTATAAATAGAATTTATTATTATTATCATTATTATTATTATTATTATTATTATTTCATAATAGTTTTAATGAGCCACCACTATTTCATTTACATCTAATTCCATGCATCAAGTAGATGTAAAATACTATATGGCCAAAACAGCTGACCAGTCGCACCCATATGTGCTTGTTGAGCATCCTATTCCATATTCAGTCCCACCTTTGCTGTTATAATAACCTCCACTCTTCCGGGAACGCTTTCTACTAGATTTTGGAAAGTGGGGAATTTGTGTTCATTCGTTCACAAGAGCATTAGAGAGATCAGGCGCTGATGCCAGGTGAGGAAGCCTGGCACTCAGTCAGTGTTCCAGTTCATCCCAAAGGTGTTCAGTGGGGTTGAGGTCAGGACTCTGTGCAGGACACTCGAGTTCTTCCACTCCAGCCTTGGCAAACCATGTCTTCATGGAGCTCGCTTTGTGCACAGGTGCGTTGTCATGCTGGAACTGTTGCCACAAAGTCGTAAGCACACAGTTGAACAGCATGTCTTTAGCTGTGTGCTTACGACTTTGTGGCAACAGTTTGGGGAAGAACCTCATATGGATGTGATAGTCAGGTGTCCACAAACCCTTGGCCATAGAGCGTATTTACACTACCCAAAAGGTAAGATTACAGCTTGACGCTTCATAGATGCCTCAAAGCTTCTTGAATGTGCTTGTAGTAAAGAGAAGTCATTATTATTATAATATTTTACATGATAAAAAATTATAGATATACCAGTTTAAAAGAGTTTACACCTAATTATAATTCAACGATTCTTCTCTATTCTCTTTTTCGTATAAAGACAAAGTGAACTACTACTTAAAATCTTTAACGTCACCTCCCAAAAATCCTCCAGCACTGCTTCAAGGAAGATTTATGCACTGCTTGTGAATATGTTATGAAGACTCAATGTAGATAACCACCAAATAAAGTGTTCCTTCATACAAGCTTATGAACTCAAACAAACATATTACTCTCAACTGCATCCTAACACACACACAATATTGACGTTAATCAAATGTATTACACTGTCCATAAAACAGTCAGACAACTGTTTCCTGATGTGAGACATGTTGCTGATTTTTGCCCGGGGGCCTGGCTGCTGATATGGCTGAATTATCTGGAGCGGCATACAGGTAAATGTGCCTGACAGATAATAAAAGAGGAATGACCCGACACCAGCGCAGCAGCCTGCTGTCCTATCAAAAGCACAACAGTCTTGACAGGTAGCTCTTTCATGACGAAACCCAACTGGGAATTATGAGTCTCCAATCAGCTGGATGGATTGAAGACCTCAAGAAAGCGCCCATTGAGAGAAGGTGAGAGGAACGAAAAAAAAAAAAAAGAAAAGAAGACGAGGAATACAAAAAAAGCACAGGAGTTTGAGGGCCTGTCAAACGCTGATGTTGACAGAATTTTAATGGCGACTCTTTATATTGGTGAGCTTAACTCAGAGGGGAAAAAACCTCACATACTTTTCATCTCAAACTATCTTCCTTATTTATTTATATGTTTAGAGAGGAAGTTTGACAACCAAGAGTGGTGTTTATCTCACTAGAAGGCACCAGGAGGAGTTACACAAGGTTGCATGGTGGAATTGAAAACTCTTAGGGCTGGTTTGAAAAGCTTAGTCTACAAGACTACAACAGAAGCTTTGCTTATTACTAGGGCTGTAACCGTAAGGGTTTGTCATTTGCACCTTTGGTATGTATCTTTCACCTGTCATAAACTAAATCAAGCCAAGGAATGTTTCATATCTTCTGAGACATCTAAAACAACAGCTTGCTGTATGATTTGCACCCTGCTTTACTCTTTACTCACCAAGCTAAATTATGCTGCATCCCAGACTCAATAATCAAAGCTCTCACTGGCAACACATACTCCAAGGTCCAGACTGATGTCTGAGTCATGACTCTGGGTTCTGTAGTGTGTGTGTGTGTGTGTATGCCACTCCTGTCTCTGTAATGGCCAATATCAGCAGATGCCATCTATCTAGCACCTCTTCCTTTTTTGCGGCAACACCAATGGGCCTTTCCGCCTACACATGCACTTTTGAAATCAATCCATAGACACAAAACTACATGACTCTGCTTGGCACTCTCTAATATAAGTTTGTGTGTGTGTGTACGTGTGCGTGTGCGCGTGTGTGTGTAGGCTGAGGTTTAATGAAAAAGCACTCTGAACTTGTTGGGGTGGCCTTGTTTACCTCCTCCGAGTCAGAGTGGCACTTTCATCTGTCTTCTGCTCTAATTGGATCCTCTGTTCTTGCTCGCCTTTACAGCACTGTGTCACCAAGCCCAAGGCGGCGCGTGTTACCTTGCACACATGCGTGCAAATACAAAATCACTGCAAGGCTCTGTGAAGTTCCCAGCATCTGTGTGTGTGTGTGTGTGTTCCACTTGCTGCTCTAATTACAGCTATTGAATGTGGACTCTGTGCTCTTTGCATTTCTTCCATGTCATTTCTAGTACCAGCATCTCTTTTAATCTCCGACAGCTAGCGGAGGCACTAAGAGTCTCTGCCACTCATGCTAAATGCAAATCTACAGCATTCCTAGACAGAACACAGAAACACTTGTGAAGCTTTTTTTCCAGATCCAAAGATGGAGATCTGCAATTCAAGAGTTGGGCGTGTTTTTTTTTTTTTTTTTTTTTTTACCTTTAAGGGTAAAACATTTTGAATGAAGTATCTGTCTGCTATTCAAAGCACATCTGAAGAAATAGCATTTTGTATTTCAGATATTCTTTAGAAAAAAAAAAGAAAGGTCCTTCACTTCCTAAAGAAGCTCTACTTGGAACCAGACTGATAGAGAAATGCTGTTGTAGAGATCTAAATGGTACCTTTAATGGGTCCCCAGATGAACAAGCTGAAAAAGGTTCTAGACTGCGCCGTGTGAACAACTGTGGGGATGACTGCATTGAAAGCTGGTTAAGGATACTTTCCCGATGGTCCCACTGCTACTCTGTAGTCGCTGTAGCTGTTAGTGGGGTGGAAGTTGAAGACGAAAATGACACTGGCTCTCTCAAAGACGATCACCTTGTCACCCTCATGCTTTGTGGTGATATGTGCCTGGAGAAATAGAGAAACTACAATCATAAATCAGACAAATTGGGAAGTACAGCACACACAAAGGAGTAGTGCAGTAGTAAAACAGTATGGTAACATCTTTCAACACTAAATTAGCTAATTAATGTAAAAAAGTTTACCTTTTATTAACTAAATGTGATGTTGGGATGTAACTGTGGCTGTAACTATCTAAAAAAAAACTTTTTACTGTTGTTTTTATTCTTCTTATAACATAGTTTGACATCTCATGTTTAAGAAACCATAAATATATTACACCAAAAAGATGGAAATGATTTTATTTCATTTTTATTTTTGTTTAACTTTCTAACCTTGCCTTGGCTGTCTTCCTGCAAAGATCATGTTGTATAAGGAGCCAGTTTAACAAACGCAGTGGTAAAAACAGTCCGTCTGCCTAAAGATGTCTAAAACCTTGCAAACTAAATGCGCTTTCCTCACACAGAGAATGTCAGGCTTTGATAAACTTTTGCAAACTTACTGTTTGAGTTTCAGTGAACTCACAATTTAAGCCATAGTTTTATTTGTAGGTTAAAACAACCAATATTATTATTTTTTTGTCTTGGTTTTCTTGTTATGTCCTGATATATAACACCAGGAAACTGAAAAAGTACTGTATGTACTTTCATTTTTTGGACTTTGGTCTCATTGGGATTTTTTCCTGTTGAAATAAAATGCATCAGGATTGTTTTCATTTCACAAAAGCGGATTAAAAAAAAAAAATCAATATCTAATTTTGGAAGAACGACCATGATGATAAATGATTCAGTGGATTATTAGTGGATCATTCTGTAATACTGTAAATACAATTATTAATCACTTCTTCTCTTGTACTAATGAAACTATGCTTTTCTAACATACAGTACCTTATCTGTAAAATAAGAAAAAAAAAGGTTACTTTGTTTTGCATTTCTTCCCTAGAAAGGAAAATCAGCAGCTTTTGTGGAGTGAAGAAGTGCTGAAAAAAATTGAATGTTTCTTAGATTCAACAAAACTAAAGGTTATTCTGGTGTGTCTTGTGTGCAGCCAGGGATGTACAGAAAAGAGAGAGAGAGAGAGAGAGAGAGAGAGTCACAGTCCAGTTTCCCTGTTTACATCATGGTGGGAGTGCGTGTGTGATTCCATCGAGGCATGAATAAGACTAGCAACAGTCCTCTGGCCTTTTCAAGTCTTCTGTATGTCATCTTCAATGTGTCCAGCAAACAGCCTTTTTCATAATCCAGTCCCCTGGATGTATTCCCTTCCTTTCAGAACTTCAGATAAGCATCCCATCCCTCCATCTAGCCCAATAGCACTTTTTCAGATTCTTAAATAAAGACTCCAGTTATTTCCACCAATATCCGGCTGAGTCTAAAAAAGCCAAACTAGGGAAGAGGAGTGGGGAATGAATTAGTTATGTAGTCAGTAGACACAAAAGATGGAGCAACGTGTTAAACCCCGTGTGCAGCGGTGTGAAGATCTAGCACAGGGACAGCGAACTGGTGCAGGGGAAATGATTATATCTGATCAGCAGTGGCTGACTTACTTTACTACTGTTCACTCCTATCTTCTGCACCAGGGAAGGTTTCATAATCATACAGTAGATATTATATTATATTATATAATTATTATAATTATAATATGAACATAATTATATTATATAGGTCACCCAACACTCATAAAATCAAATCAAATTTTTATTAGATGCTTGCTAAGGCTTGGCACAAAATGGCTTGCAGAAATGAACATTCACTCAAGCTTTAAATGCCTCTATGGACCTTTTCCTGTCACTATGAAAATAAGTTAACAGCTTAGACCTTAATTTCCAAATTTAATTCAGGAGGCAAGTTCCCTTGTTTTTTCGAGATTAAGCAGACTTAATGATTTAGCCTGCTTGGAACTTTCGTTAAAAGATTGAATCTTTTAGAAGTCCCTAAAGCCCCGCAGAGAAGCCGTGGCAACATTAGCTAAACTATTACAACTTCAGATCTCCATTAATGTATTTAAACCCTCCACTATTACATTAAGTATCACTTCATCCAAGTCTGCATGTGATCTTCTTAACAGTCTTGACAACTAATGTGTGCGTGTGTGTTTTTTTTATTTTACTGAAAGTGCAGTTTGCCTTGCAGTAAGCAAAGGATAAAAAAATTACAAACTGCTACTTTATTACCCAGAGTGCTTTGCTCGAGGAACAACAACAACCTGTCTATTGCAGATGCTTTATGCTTATTTATACTCACTGCCGCTTTCTCTTTCACTAATTATTCACAACACCTCTGGCTGCAGCATTGTTTAGGATATGTCTATAAGGCCACTAAAATATTTATTATGGGCCTTATTCAGAGTTAGTGACCTAAGACGATGATTTAAGACGATGATTTACATGTCAAGACTGTTGCACTTTTACATGTGGAAAGTTATAAGTATTCAGTATTGAGTTACGCAGCTGCTTAAGTCAATGTTCTGGGCTCCGATTTCATGTTATGCAAATCACCTGCATGTAGTTCATGCCTCCGAGGTTGCCAGATTATTCTTCAGAAGAAGTGTCCAAGATGTGTTTTTTCAACCAAACCTTTAAACACACAGCACTTGCCTTTAAGCCCAAGAAAATCAGGGATACAAAATGCTGACTTAAGTAGGAAATAGTGTTTTTTTCCCCCTTGTTGTCAAATGTAATACGATGTAACTTGCTGCATGAATAGTCCTAGTTTCGTTTAACAATACGGCTTCCACCCTCATTTCTTGATCCAGCACATCCTATTATTTTCATTTTATTTATTTTTTTACAGCTATTTTTTTCCTCCAACAGATAATTCTGCACACAACTTAATGTAGCGATGAGAAACTAAATCGAGGTCATGGAACTGCAATATGTGTGCGGATTGTAGGCGATTTTATAATGCTTTTAATTTGCTATTTTGAATTGTTGAATAAGTAAAATAATGCCAATGTGTTTGTTAACTGATGTGCTCTGCAGTAAAGAAAACTTAAGGAGAGTTTGAAGGATAAACTGACTGAGCATTCATCTGTTATGCTTTGGTCTTTGAGTTTAGCAATGTGCCTGTTTAAGACAGATGCTCTCAGTGTATAATTAAAAAAAAAAAAAACCTTTTCATTGACTTTAAAGTGACAATACAATTTAATAATTAATTAATAGTGTCATATTTACAGATTTAATATTGGCCTCAAATGGCATTCGATAGTTTTATTAAGTGTATTTACAGCCTAAATTTAGATATTTCAGTGCTATATATTGTGATTAAATCAAATTGTCAAACATTGGCGCTGGATAAATTAATCTGCTCCTCGCTTAATTGAATATTGCACAAGAAAAGTGAGCTTAAGTCCAAGGACGGAATCGCATGTAACTGAGACATGCCTCTGTTTACGCAAAACTCCACACTGTGAGCGCAGTTGTGCAATTTCTGAATAGCGCTTAAGTCTGTAGTTATGTCTGAGGTCTGAAATTTGATGTGTGTATTTTCTGTATTAAATCCTTACCAACTCTGCTTAATTAAACTCTGAATACAGCATTACATTTGTGAATACACATACTGATTTATTGTGTCTGCCTTTTCGATATATCTCCATGCACACACTTTGTGTGTGATTGAATCTCAACCCATTCTGATTAAACAATCAGACTACAACCTGTGCTGTTTTAGTTTAGTACAAACTAAACTGTATCTACTTTACCAACCTATGACAAATATGGCCTCAGAATATGCGCATCATATCACCATGCCTGATTGGTTGTGCAAATCAGTTTAGCTGACTAAAATGTACCTTAATGTACATTTTGTTTGGGAGCTGCACAGTGGGGCGATTAAACATTTCAGTTGGATGCTCATTTACATTTACATGTACAGTATTTGACAGACGCCCTTATCCAGGGCTACTTACAGAAGTGCTTTGAAATGTCTATCAATATATACATCCTCATACTGGTTCGCTATGTAACGGACTAAGAATACCAACAGTCTAAACACTCTGTTGGGGAGGTAATATAGTAAGCGAAGCATACAGACAACACAAGGATTTGTAAAATGACAAAGTGCTAATTTAAGCTCTACATGAAGAGGTAGGTCTTTATCTGTTGTTTGAAGACAGCCAGTGACTCAGTCGTTTGGACATCTAGGGAAAGTTCATTCTACCCCCTGGCTCCCAGGACAGACAAGAGCCTTGATGGATGCCTTTCTTGTACCCTGATAGATGGTGGGTCCAACCGAGCAGTGCTAGGGGATCAGAGGGAACATGGCGCGGTGCAGTGTGTGATAAGTGCTTTAAGGTAGGTGGATGCTGGTCCATTTTTGGCTTTGTAGGCCAGCATCATTGTTTAAAATCTGATGTGGCAGCTACAGGAAGCCAGCAGAGGTAGTGTAGCAATGGGGTGTTGTGTCAGAACTTGGAAAGGTTGAAAACAAGTCATACAGCTGCATTTTGGATCAGTCGCAGAGGTTGAATAGCGCTCAGACTAGGCAGACCTGCCAGGAGCGAGTTGCAGTAGTCCAGTCTTGAAATGACAAGGGACTGAACAAGCACCTGAGCGGTCTCTGTAGAAATGGACAAATCCTTCTGATGTTGTAAAGGAGAAATCGCCATGAGAGTGACAGTTTAGCAATGTGAGAGGAGAAGGACAGTTGATTGTCCATGGTTACCCCAAGGTGGCGTGCAGTGACAGATGGTGAGATCTGAGAGTTGTCCAGGGAGATGACAAGATCCTGAGCATCTCCTGGGATGAACAGCAGTTCAATTTTGCTGGGATTAAGTTTCAGCTGTTGAGCTGCCACCCATGATGAGATGTCTACCAGACATGATTGTCTGAGGGAGGGAATGAGAGGATAAGTTGCTTGTCATCTGCATAGCAGTAGTATGAAAACCCATGTAAGGATATGACCTCACCGAGAGATCGAATATAGAGGGAGAACAGGAGAGGACCAAGTACTAAGCCTTGTGGGACACCAGTAGAGAGTCCGTAAGGAGCAGATGTTGATCCCCTCCATGTCACCTGATATGACCGTGCCACCAGGTAGGAAGCAAAAAATTGCCATGCTGTGCCACAAATTCCAAGACTCATGAGGATGGACAAGAGAGTCTTGTGGTTGACTGTGTCAAATGCTGCTCAAAAAGGATGAGGACTGATGACAGTTTGGCTGATTTAGCGGCATGGAGCTTCTCAGAGAAGAATACTGTGCGAGAGAAAGAGAAGTGGGATTGTAGTATTGAATTGAATGTGTAGTGTAGGAGTCGGGGTAGGAGTGAAGGTCTGGCAGATTTTGTCACAAAAAGGTGTTAGGTAGGATGATGAAGGGGGAGCTGGTGGGTTAAAAAGTTAAGAAAAAGATGTGGAGCTTGTGAGGATCTTGTGCAGAAGCTTCTAGATTTTCCTTGTTAAAGGTGGTCTTAACAGAAGTCACATCAGATGAGAATTTGGACAAGTGAGTGCAGTATAAGACAAGATTTGTTTCGAGTCGTGATTTACTCCACTTTCTCTCTGTTGCTCGTAATTTTCTTTGATTGGTGTGCAACACATCCAACAGCCAATGAACAGGGCGAGAAAGCTTCCTGGTTTTAGAAGACAGAGAGCAGAGGAGGTCCATGGACGAGGAAAGTGTCAGTGGCTAATTCCAGCAGTAGAGAGAAAAAGGAGTCAGGGTCTGGAAGGGATGATAGGGTGCTACAGAGGAAGTGGAAATAGAGTGGAGTTTTTGGTGAGTGGGAGAGAGGTATTGACAGCTGATGTTAGGCAGGACAGTGAGGGTGATGGTGAAGGATGCCAAGTGATGATCAGAGATGTGGAGTGGGGTAGCATTGATGTCTGTAGCTGGAGAGAGGCTCAGATGCATATAGTTCTGGTGTTATACCATAGAGTACAATAAAGTTTTCATAAAATGGTCCTTTAGATGGTGTACTAAGCAGTTGCCTATGTTGTCTATGACAAGAACCTGTCTTGTTTATAAATCAGAAAATGAAAAAAAAAAATTCCTGCCGATGCATTGAGCAGCAGTTACGATCCACACTCCACCAAGGCCCCAAGGTCACATCCTCCTGATGAGGTGAAGACATTGTAATCTGCACCATGGATCATACAGGGATGCAGTACTGAATTAATTCCATGGTCTTGCTCTTAAATCTTGCCTATTCAGTGCCATGCTCTCTGTTTGGATGATCCCATTACTGAAGACTCAGTGAGCGAGCCACTGAGAGCTGAAAGACACGCTTTTTCCTCTTTCTCGTCTTCACGTCTCTGCACTGCTCTAAAACGAGTCACCAGGGTGGAATATGGGATGAGACCTGAGTCGGTGTATCTTGCAATGCTGATGACTTAATGTGGCTCTCTGTATGCAGTGCTGGGTTACGCTTCTAAAAGCCACCGAGTTTTGGTGGGTTAGGAACGTGGAAGTGAAATAAACAGAACGACTAAAAGGCCATCTGGTTTGTTTGGGCCATGAAATTGATTTTGTTGAGAGAAGTGAATGAAGTATCATGTGCACTGGTGTCAATGACTGAGTGTGATACAGTGAAAGGAGAAAAAAAATTATATGGTGAGAAAGTGAGTACGTGGGAGAGAGCAGGAAAGATCCAGGAACTCCCAGGATGTATGAATAGTGTGAGAGAAATGATTGCATTGTATCATATGAAAACAGAATATATTGGAAAATGTTGCAGATATATTGCTAAATATAAATAGAACATATTGTTATACTGTTTAATATATTGTATTTTCTGTATGGATATTTTTACCCTACAATAAAAAAGAAGGAAAAAGATGGTGTAAAAAATGGTGTAGCTCAGACAGAGATATAAAGGGAATGTGCCTCTCACCGGTGGTGCAGCGAGCCAGCCATACTTGTCCTCTGTGCGGTTCATGTCCCGGTCGAAGATGTACATCTGGCGGTAGCGCAGGTGATCTGCGTCCACCAGGTTAAACTGGCGACGTGCATAGTGGTAGCTCTCATTATTCCCAACACGTGGGAAGTCCAGCCACTCTGGATGACCAAATTCATTACCTGTAAACAACAGGAGATGCTGAAGTCAGCAGAAGTGCACACCAAAAGCAAAGGTACATGTACAAATTGCATGTTTCCTTCATTGAACAAGTCTACAAATGTAAAGACTATTCACACTATTCAATTTTGCTGTTTCCCCCTTTTACTCAAAATCTATGATGCTTTCTCCTCCAGAAAACAACGCATAATTCTGTTTTATTAGTCTAGTATAATAAGCACTAGCTAGAACTAGCATGCCAGATGACACCACACCAAAGTCACTGAAAGTAATTTATTGTTAAGTGTATGCAAAGTAATAAATGTGCTCACTTTCCGAGGAAGAAGCAGCGGCATTTTAGAGACAGTCATAGCCTTTTTTTTTTTTTTTTTCCATTTAGAGAGCACACATCAAAGAAGAGGAAAGGCTTTGGGAAGTGAGCAAATTTGTAAAGCAATCTGACATTCAATTTGTCTAAGGAATAAAACACAGTAGGGCATGCTGTTATAGGAAAATAATCAATGACAATGTTGTTGTGGCCCAAAGTGGACTTACTGTTATCAGGCAAAATCTGATTATTTTCCATAAAGTCTTTAATTCCTATAATACAAGAATGATTTGCCAATGATTATATTTGTTTTATTTATTACAGAATGTCATATTGTACTTTTTATTTGTTTATAGTTACTTTTAATGTTCCTGCTGTCACTTGCTGTCAATGCTTCCCTCACTCCTGAAGTTAATAAGACAAAAAAGCAGGTTGCCCCAAAAAAAAAAAAAAAAAAAAAACCTAAAAAATTGAAAAAAACTAATTGAAAAAAAACGTGAAAAAACTTCCAGTGTCAGATCATTTAAAGTTACAGCTTTACTTCTGTTACAAAGCACTGCCACTGGACACTCCTTCAAAGATTCTAAAAAAAATGTGTAAAATTAACGTTAAAGTTAAATTAATGAGCACATGAATGTAAACCTTGCAGCTGGACCTACAAGAATTCAACTGTGCTGTGGTAGAAAAAGGAATTAAAACATGAGGAAACATTGACTGTTTTGATTTTGTTTATGAAATTTGCCACAATTCTTTAGTGTAAAAAAAAAAAAAATTCAATGAAAGCATATGGTCCAAGTGCAGAGTTTATTATGAATGACAAGGAGAGATCGAAATCTATATAACAGTCCGGGTCAAAACCACAAAAGGACACAAATACATTGAACAAATGCACAGGCCAAACACAGTTAAAATACAAAAACAGTCCAAATATCAAGCAATTCAACATGTGTAATTAACAGCTCAGAATGAAGGCAAGACTTCGCAAAGTCTAAGTGGAAAACTAGTCTTTTGTCATCTCAACCACAACTAAAACTAACAACTGCCAAAATAGCTAAAATATGAAGGAAGCTATAATCTAAATAGACCCAAAACCCAAGCCAACTTTGCTGTAAAAAGGCCTACCCATGCATATAAAGCGATAATTTAGAAAATGTGACTCACAGCACCTAAGTACAAAACACCTTTTTTCTAAATAACAACCTCAAAGCTACTGCCTCAGGATGCATCCATTATAAATCAAAGAAGAAAGAATCTGAATCTGTCCTTTTAGTGTTACGCAATTACTTTTCATACAAAAAAATTAATGCTTAATTAATTCAATGATTTCTGTTTTAAATATTTTAGGAAAAAAAGAACAAGGGGGAGTCAGAAACAGCACAGGAGAACAATAGAAAAGAGAGAACTGTATGAAAGAATGATAATGGATTATGAAAGGTGACCTTGTAGGGGAAGGGGCGGGAGGGTTAGAAATACAATAAAACAGCTTGTCTTATGAGACACTTTCAGTCTTCTACTGCAAAAAAGTGTAAGTGCAATAACATGCTGGAGTTTTATAACTAGGCTTCAGCAAGCTGAAGGCAAATTTAAATGGTATTTTAAGTTATAGTGTCATCTTATAAGGTGGGGATTTGGAATTTTATCCATCACTGCCATTATTTTGTCTGGTCAGTTGAAAGTCTCTGTCATATCTGTACTTGCAAACTGAGTAGAGTATCAAATGCTGCTAATTTGTATTAGCCGAAAGAAACTCAGCAGCATTTACACTGTAATCCTGACTGTACCGCCGTGGGTTATAGAACTTTCTAGCGTTGGCCTTGGAGAAGATGACAGTGGAGAAAAGCGAGGAGATCACAGGGGAGGGCTGCAGAGGAGGACAGGAATACATTTTCACCCGGAACGTGAACAGAGGAATAAAAGCAAAAGAGAAAGCATGAGGCGACAGGCTTGTCGAGCGGTGTGATGAGATAATGAATCCGTCATCAGCTGACAAGACAACATCATAAAACAACAGTCGGGTAATTGAATTCTGAGGGGGCGAGGAGGAGCTCTGACGAGCGAGAGAATGGGAGCAAAACAATGGTGATGAAGTGTGTTGTTTATTCAGAACGATAGAGAGCGGTGGGAGAAGGAGAGAGGAATGAAAGTGAGTGACCAGACGGAGCAGAACGGACAGGCGAGTGACAGAGCTTTCTAATGAAATACATTAGCGAGCTGTTAAAGAAGCATCAAACAATAAGCGGACTGTGCATTACGCATGCATTGTTACGCATGTTTATGAATTAGCAAGTCGAAAATCTGTCACCACAGAGCGAGAGAATGCAACAGAGCGAGAGCGAATAGGCAACAGAGAGAGACAGAAAAACAAAAAAGAAGGAGCCGAGATGGAGAGAATATGGAAGTGAGTCAGGGGGCAAGAACTAAGAAAGAAAAACGAGCGTCTTTGCCTACAAGATAGACAATTCTTAATCCCAGGATACAGACAATGATTTGAAATCCTAAAAATATGGAAATGAAGAAGAGATAAGCAGGGAATATGAACAATAACAGTCGCAGTCAGTGTAGACTCAGAAAACCTCAGAGGATGGTGCACATCCCACCATGTTGCTAGTGTGCCAACTTCCCAAAGCAGAATGCAAACCTTGCTCAGACAACTACGTTCTTTACTCTCTGTTCCCTCCATCTGATTACATGATGTATCCTGGGAGGAACTTTATCTTGCACTTTTGTTCAAAAACTTCCTTTCTTTTGTGTGCAAAAAGAAAGAGACACAACACTTATGCTTGGTTCATATGGGATGAACTAAGCATACAATTTCCTTCAGTAACTGCTTTATTCTGCTCAGGGTCATGGTAGATCCGTAGTCTATCCCGGAAAAGCAGGACATGAAACAGGAACGCAACCTGGATGCGATGCCAGTCCATCACCATTACACTAGGGACGTAACTGAATAATGTGTCTAAATGTATACAAATACAGATGCATAAGGAAAGTACACTGTTCTGTTTCTTTTGTTTGTTGTTGTTTAACTTTTTTTAACGCTTGCCAGAAACATTTGCAGGGAATCTAGTTGACACTAGAAGTGTGCATTGGGACAGGGGTCCTGCAGAATACAGCAATAAAGTTGCGCAAGCAGGAGGCTTTTACTTTCATACGAGCGTGAGCGATCACTCATATATGAAGCTCGCGGGACAAAGAAAGACCACATTGTGTGAAGCATTTACAGCGTTTATTTATGACATGCTGACAGTGCCAGCATTTCTACCCCTGTTCCCCCCCCCCCTGGGTTTTCTAGTGATTCTGGGGGCATAGTGGTAGGGATCATATTTAATTGGAAAAAAAAAAAAAAATCAACCCTTCTGGTTTAAGCAATGCCCACTTCCGAATAAAATGTTCCGAAAAATCTTCCTTTGGCTGACTGATTTATACTTGATTATATTTTGTACTTTCAGTTAAATCCAAATCCAAAATTTAACATGTTGTATAGATGCATGGGTAGCACTGGCAACAGTTTAAGACATTCAAATCTAAAAATTATTCCAGGACTTTATCGACAATCCTGCTTCAAAGGACAGAAAAACCTTTAACATGCTATTTTGTGATGTAGCACAAAGTCTGCCAAGATCCCCATAAATCCCACAGAGAAACTCTGAGAGAGGTTGGAAACTTCAGTAATGTAGTCTTTACTCAGAGGCATAAAGCATGGTTAGAGGCCAGTGTTTGCCTAGTGAAGGTGAACGACTTGAAAGTCAAAGTAGGTCTTAAAAAATCTCCCAGCATGCATCTGTGCTTTTGGGATTTGACAGACAGAAAGCTATCCTAGGCAAAAACTGCAATGCCACAGCTTTAGGTGTATCTAAGATTTACAATTTCTTCTCTGTTTATTCATACTTGCATGTTTTTTGATTAGTCTTTGTTTAATAAAAAGTATTCCTAGATGTAAATATTTATGGTAGGGTTGCAAGCCACTCATTTTTTAGCCTGATACTAATCAGAGTTCTGAATATCAGCCGATAGCTCACTGACATCTCTAAATAAGGTGACTCTCTGCAAGCAATTGCTGGTTGTTTGAAACATCACAGACATGAAGGCGGCCTGATTTAAGACAATTTATGTCCAAGTGCAAGATCCGTACTGAGTCTGTTTTCTGATCCATTACTGATCCAGAGTTTCAGCCTCATATGAATACTCACTCGTATGCCTGGTTTATGCTTCGCTTGAAGTAGCTCTTAGAAGTGACACTGAAACAAACTTGTGAAAGTTCTGAGCGTTTATCATTTCTCAGAAAAGTAGGAGGAACCTAGCTGTCAATTAAACAAAGCTTTTACTGAGACTCAGTTTAAAGCAGAACGCTTGTACGATTTTTCTTATACTTTGCCCCATATTACAATTTAAACTAGTTTATAAGACTATAAACCAGCTTATTAAAAATGTTAATTTTTTTTTTTATCAGCCAAACAGCTTGGAAGATAAACACTACATCTACACTGTGCCTTTATCCCTTTAGAAATAAAAACAATAGAGAGCTCATAGAAAATGAAACAATGTAGTATTTATCTCTGCTACTCAGTCAGTATACAATTCTGTGACTGAGAAGAAGATCTGAAACACGATTTTCCATTATTCGCAGATCACTGCCGAGGTTGGCTGCCAGACAGGACACTTTAGATTCGGAGAGTGACTTTTACTGCAGTGATTCCTGATATTCAGTAGGCTTCAGTAGTCTGTTTGGCAGGAAGCATAAATCAGGCTTTACATTCCTAATTTTGAGCTTAACAATGTCAGAATAACAAAAGCATACTAGGTCAAAATACCCTGCATGTTGCCCCAATTTGATCAATTTGATTCACAAAATATATCATAGTTGGCACTCTATAGCAATTTTATTGTCTGAGCTTGCAACCAGCCCAATACTCTCACGCAGTTATATCTAAAATTAATTTCTTCACGAAAAGTAAACTGTAAATGACCTATTTTCAACTAAGCGACCAACTACAAATAAATGATATCTAAATAATAATTCACTCTTCAAAAACTGTTGGTTGAGTGGACAAAGATGAAACTTTTCCCCCTCATATTTGCACACTTACTTTGCAAAGGTGATTATTCAACAGAATTAATTAAGATGCACCACATGCTGTGCAGTCGGGTGTGCGGACGGCAGGGGGAGAGACGAGTACTGGTGTGGTCGTGTGCACTCTGGATCTGTCTCCTTTAATCTGCGTACGTATGATAAAGCTTTGTAGTTGCTGTCATTCTTCTTACTTGTTTGGCAACATTAGCAACCTTTTTTTCTCTTTCTTTAGTGTACACTTCTTTGGACTAATATAATATTAGCTAGCTAGAACAGGCGTACATGATGACACCCCACCAAACGTTATACTGTAATTGGAAAGTAATTTCTTTATGAAGGAGGGACTATTTGTGAAACAAGTTGTAGTTAAAAAAAACAAAACTTCTGCACAAAAAAAGAGCACAAACGGGCAATAAGCGCATCAAGAAAATGGTAAAACGGTCCAAAAAACACATTTTAATGCAACCTGATAGGACAGAATCTAAAATATGCATATGACAGAGAAACCCAACCACACGATCTCCACAGACTAAAATGTCCAAGAAAAGGATCTAGAATAAAACATGCCAGCACAATGCATATTAAAATAAGCCAGTGATTGTTTGTTGGTAAAGGAAGCCTTTAAAGATGCATACAGTGATATCCACCTACGGGTGATGAATAAATGTATGATCTAAAGTGAGAAAGAATATAAATTGAGAAATGCTTGTTCTGTAATCTGAAAGCCTTATGCTGCAAGTCTGTTCTGATGCAATACCATACAAATTAAGCAGAAAAAGCCATGCAAAAGCAATTCACATTATATACCATCATACAACTAGATTAACAGTGACATTTATTTTGTATTTATTTGTCCAACTGCCAGAATCTGATGGCACATACACTTGATGGCCATAAGTATGTGGACACATGTGCATCACACCCATATGTGGTTCTTCCCTAAACTGTTGCCACATAGTTGGAAGCACACAGTTGTATAGGATGTCTTTGTATGCTGTAGCATTAAGATTTCCCTTCACTGGAACTAAGAGGATCAAACCTGTTCCAGCACGACAATGCCCCTGTGCACAAAGCGAGCTCCATGAAGACATGGTTTGCCAAGGCTGATGTGGAAGAACTCGAGTGGCCCAAATCCTCACCTCAACCCCACTGAACACCTTTGGGATGAATTGGAACGGTGACTGTGCACGAGGCCTCCTCACTTCTACACTACACACTTACTGTCCACTTCATTAGGAACCCCTGAACACCTGCACATTCATGCAGACTCTAGAGATTGTTGCGTGTGAAAAAAACTCGGAAGTTAAGCAGTTTCTGAAACACTCAAACCAGCCCATCTGGTACCAACAACCATGCCGCAGTTAAAGTCACAGAGATCACACTTTTTCTTCATTCTGATGTTAGATATGAAAATTAACTGAAGCACCTGATCTGTATCTGCAAGATTTTTTTTTGCACTACGGTGCTGCCACTTGATTAGCTGATTAGATAACTGCATGAATGTGCAGTTGTACAAGTGTTCCTAATAAAGTGGATGATGAGTGTACATAGTGTATATAAGAATTCTGCTTAAGGACTCAACAGTGGCTTTCTGGCAATCACAGGAGTTGATGATGACTAGTGTCATCTTTAGATCTCCTGTGTATCTGTGGCAGCCTGGAAAATCTTTTCATATGGTCAAACTTTGCTTTTTTTTTGCAATATACATAGTTCAGAAAACTACAGGATTTCCAGAAACAAAAATGGTGTCTTATTTGCACATCTCAATCACAAGCATTAGTAAAAAGAGAGAAAGTCACATTTAAAAATTTATTCTCATTCTACTAAAAAGATGCTCCCCCACCTCTACATTTATAACCTAAGCTTTCGAGTGCCTCACATATAACTGTTATTCAGATATGAGGGAATGAGGAAACGTACATTCATCTGATGAAAACTCCTGCTCGGACTTGGAAGCACAGCAAAGCTGTTTACCGCTTTGACAGTAAAGATGATCTGAAAAGTTTCGCTCGCCAGAAGTAAACTCCTCCTGTTTACCCGCTGTTTTATAGCTGGAGCCAGTGAACTGCTTGATTGCTGGCTCCCTATGTGTGGAGGAGTGTGTTTTAGCGGCTCACACTTCTGTTACAGTGCTTATCCGTGTCTGTGTACAAACATGGCTGCTGCTTCAAAGTGGAGCTTTTAGCTCACGAGGCTCCTCTATTTGCCAGAGAGTAAACAGATGGGTTTTGGTGAGGCGAGAGTGGCTTAAATTGATTTGCTTGCTCAAACAATTTGTTCTTGCTCTGCACTGGTTAAATGACTGCACACACATTGATCCATTGACATGACATGCTGTCCTGTATTTACTTCTTTTTTTTCCCCCCTCCACCTCTTTTTCACTGAGGCTTTTTCTAATATAAAGAAAAAGCCTCACGTGTGTGTTCACATGTGTAATGTGCACAGTGAAAAGCATTAAAAGGGTTTTTACAATGTGGTAGCTTTGGAATCAATGTTTACTTTTTTTTAATCAGAAAATTAGCAATCGATAGAAGAGCACTGATAACGAGCACCACAGAGACACTGATGTCTCGACCGAACGTGTCTGGACGTTAGGATGAGGACTCCTGAGTGGTGCAACTGCAAAATTTCACCCTATTGTTGGGAGATCATGCCAACTTGGTGGAAAGATTGCTGATGTAAGCCGGTCATGCATGTTACTACATTTACGGCATTTGTTACTACCAGTCAGAACTATTCCAAGAGACTGTTCAGTTGTCCTATGATGTTACATAAGCAGCAGTTTGAAAAGCTAACAAATGTATGTTTAAGGAGGCACATGTGATGACTAAATTGTGAAAAATATGGGTAAGGAAAAAAGAGCAGGATGTGTATTGCTAAGTATCAGCAACTCATGGGTTATTTCAATTGTATGCATCATGTTAAGAGTAAATATAATATTTATATTATATATTAGCTTACAGTTCCAGTCCACAAATTTGATTGGTTAACTGCCGTTCCAAGAGTGCTGATATTTAGTATAGCAGCGCTTGAGCAATTCATGGTTTGTGTCACGCCACTTGTCTGTGTTCGCTACATACAATTCCAATTCTAGCAATAGTCTGTTACAATTAAACTGTTACTACACTTAACATGGGCTGTCAGTCAGTCTGTCCTTTGCCTTGCAACACTCAATGCTCAATCCAGCTCTGGCTTCTTTGGGAACTGTTTGCATTGATGGAGCGAAAATAAACAAATATTTGGCCATACTGTGTCTAAAATGTCAGTTACTTGATGATATGCTCTGCTGTACAAAAGCAAAATCACATGCGTGATTATTTGTATTGTTTATGATGAATATCGGCATTGACGTGATTGCCAGTGGCACTCGGCCTGTTGCCTTGCGCCTATAGCCGAATCACAGCAGTGCTGATATTCATCATAACAGCACTCTCTCGTGCTTTATTGCTTAAACAGACTGTGGTACACTCATAGTGATGCAAAGAGCTTCTGGTTTTTTTTTCTACGCTGCTGAACACAGGCTTCAGAATCTCAGCGGCTGCAATCTGACTGATAATCCAATTCACCTTCTAGCAGAAGAACAAACCTCTGAATCCTGTGACAAGATAAGCTTTTTGGAGAGGTATTTAGTCACTGGATTGAAAGACAAGTTTAGGGCATCACATCTTTAAAAGTTATTAGAGAGTTTTTCTTTAAATCATTTAGTAGTAAATCAATCCATTTGGTCGTCGGTCTCTTCATGTTACAAGTAAATGGTTTATGTCCACGTTTAGTAAAAAAAAAAAAAAGCACCAGACTCTCTAGAGAAAAGCTGGAAGTGTAAGACTATGCTTATTGCAAACAAAAGGGAACAGACCCAAGTAAGTCTGTTTGCTATGCACAAGCTCTGTATATAACCTTAATTAGAAGTCATGTATTCAATCCTTTATTTATTTTTTTTTCCAGCTGAGCTTGTGCTCTTGCAGGAGCATGAAAGCAGCATAGTTAACTATTTATAAGCAAGTAAAATATAGTTTAATAATTAATGATCAATGATTAATTAAACATTATATATAGTTCTTCAAGTATTTTAACTTTTTTTATTTGTATCAGTAAATATAGTATCAGGATGCACTATTTTTTAGTATCAAGTTAAGGTTAATTAACTACTGATTTGCATGCAATATAAAGTTTACTAATTAATTAATGAAAACAATAATTACTTAATCTTGGCATGATGATCGTTGTTTAATTATTAGTAAACATTTAATCGAATTATTATAGGTTCATTAGAACACTATATATATATGTAAGCAAATAATATACATTCTACCCAGTACTGAATTAAACCTAACCACAGCGTGGGTCATCCACTGTTAGTATCACTGGTAGACTGCTACATCTTAGTATCTATCTAATATATTAGATACTAAGATCTAATACTTTATACAATCAGTAATAGATCATAGGATTACAATTCATATAACTAAGTACTACTTGTTTATAAAATAGTTTATTACCAAGCCTTACATTTAAGTTTAACCAAAAACTTCCCAGTGTTCATATCTAATGTTGGTGTTGTGTCAGTCAACAGCACAAATACATGTGGCATAAAATCTAGCAGCTGACCAGATGAGACAAGACCGATATCAGCTTGATACTGATATTAAGAGTCGTATCCCTAACTTGGAAAATATAATATGTTTCCATTATTCTATCATGAAACTCTTTCACTTTTTTTTTTTTCCTTCAGGGCATTCATCCTCATACACCTTGAATAAGTGTGGCTTGAAAGTAACAAACAGCTGGTAAACAAAGACAACCAAACTCTTGGCAAAAACAGTGAATAAATAAACAGGATTAATCGAAATGAACTAGTATGTTTCTACATGTACCTGTCTCCACATTATGATTCATACAGCATGTCAATTCAGATGACTCTTTGACCCTTTGTATAAACTCAGCCTGATTTCAGATATTTTGTAGTCTCCTGATTCTGAAGTGATCATCAGTTAAACTATTGAGAGGGCAAAGGAAGAACAATGTTGCCAAAATGGCTGACCGATGGGCCATCCACCTGATCAGTAGGTGGGGCTAGAACACCATGCAAGAACGTATAGAATATGTCTAATTCCTACGTGAGCAGATAGTAGAGAGACAGTCATGCATTCTCAGCTGTGGTTTCTGTATCATAACAATAAGCTTGGTGGTCATTATAATGCAAAGTTCAACCAGCACCTAGCAGTGCTATCTCATGCACGCCCATGCAGAACGCATATGCAGTATAAAATTCTAAGCAATACTTTAGTGCATATTGATAATGGGAAAATGAATCTAAAATACAGCATTTGATTTCTTTACAGGCTGAAATTGACTTTGAAATGTAAAGAGGAGAATCAGTGAGACTTCTAATTAGTAGGCATTGGACTCTTTGATACACATGCAGTAAGACAGTGAGTTTCTTTTAGCATAGAAATGACACTGACCAAATTTCAAGTAAAAAGAAAATGACTAATCTTACAAATGCAGTGTTAAACTATCCAATGAATACATGCATAGTGAGCTAAACGAGTTGCTACCAGTGGCCCTTTATCCCCTTGTACCTTACGGTTAGGTGCTCAAGGTTATCAAACTGATAGAAGTCAGTGGCACCACTTCGCTTGGAAGACCCCCCCATAATCAAAAAAAAAAAAAAAAGTAATAGAAAAATATCATATTCATTACATCTTGAATCAAGCCAGAAATTAGTCTCGATGATCCGATTAAAAAAAAAAAACAAACAAAAAAAACAACAACTGACAAGTTAAAAAAAAAAAAATGAAAACCACAGTTCATGAATGTGTCTATAGAGAGACTCACCCATGAAGTTAAGGTAGCCCTCCCCACCCAGGGCATGCGTCAGGAGCCGGATCATCTTATGCAGCTGAATGCCCCGGTCAATGACAGGGTTCATGGGAATTAAGGCACTCATGTTGGTGTACATGTCTTTATCCATCAGCCAGAAGGCCAGGGTCTTGTCTCCTACCAGAGCCTGTCAGAAAGCACAGGATGATGAGAACCGAACACATGTGGTACATTAGTTGTGTGATTATGAAATGATTATGAAACCGGCTTATCGATGTCACCTGTCACTGAAGCTAGGCTTTGGATTCTAGGATACAAAGTTTGCATTGAACCTGCTGTCAAGCTAAGCAGTCAGATGGGGTTGGATAAAATCTGATAAAAAGGATTAGATCATGTGCAAGCGTAAACGCATGACAAGTTGCTGTGTGGAAGGAGTCGTAGCCTCAGAGCAGCTCAGTAAATCAGTCTTGGTACAGATGGGAAAATGTATGAAACAGTTACTCTATCTTGATATTTGAAGTCACCTTAATAAAATGCTTGATAAAACATTCCATTATAAACAATTCCTTTCAGCAGAATTAATTTGAGTGTGTAGGGATGGGGACATTTAGAATTCGCTTATATATATATTCATATAATCTGTATTTCTTGATGAGGTTGATGTTTCTGTGCCTTTGTGTGTTGTCTAACAGTATTTTTTTTTTAAATAGAACCTCTATGTCAGGGGTGTCAAACTCTTTTTAGGTAATGCGCCACACTGCACTTTGCCCCAGAATGAAGAGAGGCAGCCTGTTAACTCCTCTTATATGTCTTGATTTATCGGCATTTATCTGAAAGGTGCATTCTGAATGTACAAACGTATAGAACATCTAATCAATTTTATATATTTCTTTATATAAGTATTCACCCACATTCCAGTTAAAAACCTAAATTAATTATTTTTGAAATAGTCATGGTTATAGCATGGAATTCTTAGCTTGCTAATAAAGAATTATATCTCACTAGTATATTTTGTCAGTAGCTGAGTTTATGGCCTTGAGTTTAGTGAATAGGTCTTTTTTTTTTTTCAAATCTTTCGATTATATTACTGTCCACAAGACACTGTCCACTTTAATTTAGAACAATCTAATTTTATTTGCTGGGCCAAACGAGAACCTTTATTGGACTGGTCCCTCCCCACAGCTCATGTGTTTGACACCCCTGGGCTATGTCAAGGAATTTATTATTAATTACTGTACAGAAAAATGTAAAATGGCTGACGATGTTTTCATCATCCTTAAATCTTCAAGTTGCTTCTTTCCCTAAAATTCACACTTAGTACTGATAAGTCTACTTAGCCACAATTTGTTCCTACAAACAGAAAAGGAACCTTATATGTAAACAGTGACTAGGCTACTGTGTTCCTGATTGAACAAATGATTAGCTATGGGCAGTTAAAAATTACCTTTAACCTTGACCTTTAAATAACAATCTTAGGCAACGAGTACTGCTGGAATGTATTACTGTTCATTTGCAAATTTACAAGCTCTACTACTATTTCTCAACATGCCTCTAAGCATGACATGTTAATAAGGATGTTGAATCAGTTACATCGGATGATTTTGACAGTGAATTTGACAGTTATCAGCACTAAAATGAGTACAAAAAATCCACATTTAGTTTTAGCCTTCAATATGTCTGAAGATGATAACTTAAAACAAGAGGCAGTGAATCCCTGAGTGGCACACTTGTGAAAAAACACTGACTACAAAGCAGAGACGTGCTCTGAGACTTGAGAATACAAAGGTTACGGTCAGCGCAATGCACAACTCTGATTGGCTCTGAGCCTCAGGGAGCATCTGTGTTCCTACACTAAGCTCAGGTGGTCATGTACTCATGGAGCCAGCTGAGAAGATAGTGCCCTCCTCTGAGACACTCCTCAACGCTGTGAGACTGGCAGCTTAAAAAGACATGTCAGGAGACCTTCCTATGCACTACAGAGAAAAGATAAAGCCTTCACTTTCACAGTACTCCAGGCATGCAGTAAGCTGGGGAACTTACAAAAAATGGAAAAATGGAGAGCAAATTAACTAAGAAACAAACACATAAAATAAGTTGGAAATGCAAATTTGATGAGTGCTTCACTAATGCAAGTTTTGGTTCATATTCACTGAGGTAATGCATATTGAGCAGCAGCAATCAGTATTACCAGGCTTTGCAAATAAACAAGAGTGAAACACAGCTGCAAGAAGAACACTTTCAGGGATTACAATATATACTGAGAATTCTGATAATTACAGATTTGCACCCCTATGCTAGAATGCACTATTGCTCAGAAACACTGCTAATATATATTAAAAACAAAACAAAACAAAACGCATAACACATTCATAACACCTGAAACTGGGCTTTAATTATTTTAGTTTGTGGTTACTAAATGGGATGATTGTGTCCCCATTGAAAGTTCCCATATATGGTGCACTTCTGACTCATCATTTGCTTCACAGAGCTTTAGCATTTTATAAAAATAATTTGATTTCACTCTCTTACTTATGAAATGCACTGGAGTTCATGTTCCATATAATATGATATGAGTGGAATATGTAACTGTTCCCAGGTGATGGTTTCAGTAAAAACATGTACAAGGGTGCTAAACTGGCACAATAGGATTTGAGCACCTATATCCGTTTTCTCATAATGATGATGATGATGATGATGGTGGTGCTATAACTTTTTTTTTAAACTGTGGAGTGTGTGAGTGCACAAATGAAGCAGACATGTTGGTTTCTAATTTGGCCCTCTCCCCTAGAGTCCCTCAACCTATGGTGACACCAATTTCCATCCCAAATAACACATTGATTACATTTGGTCGTCTCGGCCCTGTCTGGGGAATGGGGGTTACGGAGGAGCTACCTGGTCATGGCTCTCAGCATACGCAATGCATTTCTCGCCATAGCGCCTGTTGGTCAGAGTGTACACAATGTTGCCCATGTTCCAATCTTCATCCTTGAATTCCTTTAAGATCTGTGGGGAAAACGCACAAAAGAAAGAACACACATCACCGTTTTTTTCTCAAAAGCAAAACAATATTTCATATTCTGATTGGAGACTTGAGTCCCACACTGCTTCATGGATGTACACTTCTCATCCTTACTTCCCATTCTTTCCATGCGCTCGTTCTCAGGTCTAATACACACAGGCATCTGGCTGTGTCTTTGATTTCAGTAGAGCTAGCTTTCATCTCCCTGCTGTGGTCCCCTGCTCGGCAGTCTTACTGCAGCTCCACTGAGCGATAATGTGCCTCAAGGTCAGGATTACAGTGGAGTAGAGGAAATGGAGGAAAGTAATAAAATCTTCTCTGCAAATGATGAATGAACACTGCTGTCTTATTGAACAGCAATATACCATCCAAATGTGGTCTGCAAAGTGCTACTAGATGCATTTGTTCAAAAACATCCTCCTAGTATTTGTCTATATGTCTGCATGGAATTCTATTATTACTGACTGGACACAATTACCCACCACCATGGAATCCAGACATTCAAAAAATTTTTCAAAGATCTGTTCCCTTTAAAAAAAACTTGGCGGGTGGGACTCAGAATGCCACACACACACGCACACACACACACACACACACACACACACCACTGCAGCACTGTCAGTCATGCATTTTACACCTGCCTGTTGCCAGAGATCCCACAGTGTAAATTCCACATGGCGGAAAGTTGAGTCTGTGACTACTAAAAACAAGACTCCCAGGAACAACAAACATCTGTACGACTAAAATCTTGCTACGATCTTTTAAATCTACGATCTCTATGTGTAGCATCCTCATTCATATGCAACAGGCAAAACATTATGCAGAACTGAAATGCTTGAAATACAAATGAATCTAGTAATTATATTTATCGACTGTTCAGCATTTAAATTCATTTAAGTTAACTAGTTATGGTAAAGCCTTGTTTAAAATGATCAGGTTTGCTTAAAAGCCAGAACAGGACCAGACTTCATGTCAAAGGCTTACTTCACGCTAAGCTAAAAGCATGGTCTGAAGACTTATGTGATAACAGAGGGTTCGGATGAGTGTTGTGAATTTGATATGGGAATGTGAACACAATATATTTACTGTTCAAGTAATAAAGCCCTAGAAAATACCCTTGTTGACAACTGGGAAATACAGACATACTGTATGCTACATGGTGCTTAAACTAGCGAATGACTGTAGCTTACAATTCTGCTAGGTACCATGTCCTTTACATTAACAGTTTAAATCAGAAAGACTTGAGACAGAAAATGAGACAGAACTGTCAGGAATATCAACATTTCCCTCAGATATGTTGATAAATTACTAAGAAAACACTTCATACAACTAAAATTACCCAGTGATTACACTTAGCATTGAGCAAATGCTTAGCAAACCAAACTTTCACAGCTGACACCAAATTGATAAACATCAACACCACATTGCAACTCATAAACTTGTAAATTATTTGCAAATTTCAACTTCGAAAGTGGTAAATATCTCAAGAGAAGGCCGTTTATATGGAATCATCTTGTAAACATGGCAAACACAACTGTATGTTAGCATAGCATAAGCTCACCTCACATATATAAGTCAATAAAATATCTGCTGAAATGAAACATTTGAGTCTCCATTGCTGCCCCATGCTGTTTGTATGAGCACAAAAAAAAAACAAAAAAACAATTAGTGTGGACCATCAATATCTTATGAGGAAAATGAGGTGTCTCTTCTTGCTGTCAATCATGTTCAGAAAGCTCCCGATCTTGGACGAGCATTCAGATGTTCTAGCCTAGGTGGCATGAAAGTATGAGTTTTGGGGATATGGTTTGTAGGGAACACAGAAGAGGCACTGTATTTGTTTGGATTTTCAAGACAGCCAAACTGCTTTCTGCCCAAACTGCTGTCAATACATTTACAATAGGGATCAATTTTTTCTGACTTCATAGTCTAACCCAGAATTATCAGGATTAGTGGAAAGGTCTGCACACCCTGTCAGCCTGACAGCATGTCTGTGTTCACCGTGACTCGGGATGGACAGGAGAGGGACGCACAGGGAAACCTTTTTATTACCCCACAGATGCACAATCGATAGGGGAATGAAAGAGAAACAGATAGCAGGGCAATCACAAACAATCACTTTAGACACAACAAAAGAACTAGAAGAAGGCCTTGTCGGCATCTTCCAGCTACTGCATGACTGACGCTCAGGGAGGGCTCTGAGGGACTTACGCATATGCGAGTCTTATATACATGCTGAATGGCTACTTTGCTGACATGACTCTATTTAAAATATGGCCATTATTTTGGGGTGAAAACCCTGGATAGATGCGGAAAGAGAAAATTAGCAGACAAGATGCACGCTCATTTAACATTACTAGATTCAGAATTTTCTAGAATAAAATTAATATAATCATTTTTACAGCACTTTGAAGGTGGATATGAAGATTTTCCCCCCCAATTATAACACAGACCAACATTTAGGCTCATTGTACGTGATTTTGGCGTAAATGAAATAGTTTGAAGAAAACGCATAATTACATTTAACTAGAAGAAATCTATTCTGATTTTAAACACCTTGAAACAATGCTAGCTAGTTAATGTTTGTTATTCTTAACAAAAATGCTTAACTTATCTGGCCCACTCTGTAAGCACCAGGCCTATAACTTTCCATTTCTGGCCAATTTTAATCTGGACCGGCAGCTGAGGGTAAGAAGGTAATGTCAGAACGCAGGTAAAAATCTGATGCCTACACCCTCAATGCTAAGATCAGATTAAAAAGGCTCACTCCTGACATCTAATTCCGTCAAGTAAATTTAATCAGCACTACAAGCTCAGTGAGCACAAACAAACTTTACTAATTAGAATGTCTGGTCCACTTATAATGGAAAAACAAGCATTTTCTAGCCATTTATTCAAAATTAAGAAAATTCCAAATCCTGAAATCAAGCATTTTTTTAATACATTCAAGCATCTGTAAAACCCTGTAAATTGTCTTAAAAATCAAGCATGACTAAGATAAAACATATGTGCTCCCAACCGGTGAAGAGAAACAACACGTGACCTTTACACACAGTGAATATAGAGTCCATCCACAGCTCTTTCTCTTCTTAATAAAACACACGCCAAGAGTTTCTATTTTACTTCCACTTTAACCTTAGCATGATCAAACTTTGCTAGCCTAGGGCTATAAAGTGAAAGGAAGAAAAGAAAAAAAAAAAAAAAACACATTGCACTTCAGACTCTTCACTCATGCAGAAGCCCACTGAGAGCAATTAGATTGAAAACACAAAAATGGGACAAAGTCCAAAGAGTTTCAGTTCGAGAATCAGGACCCCTGATGACTAGCACAGAAAAGGCTGAATGGGAGAAGCCTCCATCTATTTATCTCCTGCTGTTATACACCACCCTCATCTCCACCAATTAACATAACACTCAGATTGAATTACACTTCCTGTTGTGTGGGAATCCTATCCTATTGACATAAAACAGAGACGTACTGTAATTTATAATAATATTAGAATTGATTAGACAGAGACAGTGCTGTGGACAGAGGCGACTTATATACAGAGCTGCTCTGCAGGACCAAGACACACCATTTCCCTTTTTCTCGTCCTTGGTGATACACCTCATTCCAGTCTCCAGCTAATTATTTCTATTACATTTCAATCTACCAGAGCTGCGGGGAAGGGCGCTTGCTAAATTATAGGGCTTTTGTAACATTATCCATTAGAAGCAATAGAATTTCGGAGTGGTAATCAGATACAATCTGGCCAAACTTGTGCTGCATGCCTGATCAGCTTTTCCTAATAGGACATCTTAATTTTGCAAAGGATGTGGGGAACAAGCATCAATCTGGCAGGGACAGAAGTCTGATTAATCAGGAAGATTTAAGGGAGTGTGTATGTGTGCACCTTGGTGAGAATTGGTACAATTATAAATCCATTTTTCACAACTGTTAGGATGCTGTTGTTCATGGCAGACATTTTCTAAAGATCAAATCATTCCTGGGTGGCACGATGGCGCGATCCTGACCTCGGGTTACTGCCTGTGTGGAATTTCACATGTTCTCCTCATGTCCAAACCGGTTTACTCAGGGTTCTCTGGTTTCCTCCCACCTCCCAAAAACTTATGTTTAGCTGAACTTTCTACTCTAAATTCAATGAGGGTGTGACATCAGAAGCTCAAACTGGACAAAACCTAACAGATTTACCAGTGGAGAACTCTCCTTTGCTGGACCTGTCGATCAATACTGACACCCTTCAAGCCCATGCAGCACACATGGCTAAGAAGCTTGGTGTGGTTTTAGACAAAGACAATCCCAATCACTGTCCTTATTTAAATCTCATCTCAAAACCCACCTATTCTAAGCTTTCAATATTTCTGTAGCTTAGCTCATTCTGGTTATACATTAATTGTTTTCTGTTTTCCTCTCCTGTTTTTCTGGTCTCTTTCGCTTATGTCTATCTGTGTTTAACTCTGTGTTAACTTTAATAAGCATCTTTACAAAAGTGAAAAATGCGTTATAAAGAAAATGTATTATGATTATTATTAAAAGTTTTATTATTATTAAAACATTATCACCAGATCCTACAGATTTTCTTTTTGCACAACAGAACAATATGACCATTTCTTGCTGAGGAATCTGCTCAACGTCCGATACAAGCTGTAGTTATTCCTAGATTTGACTCCATTAATATGCAGTAGCTCCTCGAGAGAGCATTCAGAGTGCTTTCAGGTTCATAACCTCCCAAAGAAAGAATCAAATTGAAAAAACACTTGTCTTTGCATTTGGGACCTCAAAGGGCTCTACACCGCATTATCTGCACACGCTGGTTCAAAACCAAACACCTGCATGCTAACTCAGGTCTTCAACTTCAGAGCACCTGCCTTTTCTTCTCTGATGTCTGAGTGCCATTGTATCACTGCATGTCCTGGATCAGTGGTGAACAGAGTTTTACCCTCCACTCCAAACTGCCCTGTGTCTCTATCCCTTTAACGACTTTCCTCTTTTTCTGTGCAATTACACTGTAATTATTTTGCTAATATATTATCTCTTGTTTTTTTTTTTTAAATTTACTTGTATTATTTATTTATTCATTTAGGTTTCAAATTGTACTTTTCATTTAAGACTGAGTTTTTTGTTTGTTTTGGTATACTTTTTTCTTACCACCTAGACCACTCCATCATTTGTTCAAACTATTACTTGTATTCTTTGCATACTGTATAAGCTAGATGTATATATCTGTATAATTGCACCTTCATTCTTTGCACAGTTTGGCCTCTTGGTTGCTTCCCCTCCTTCAATGGTCACTAACTTGCCTGCTCTATGCAGAGTCAAATTTGTGCCATATTCTTTCCATTTTTAATAATGGATTTATTAGGGATGTGCAAACTAATAAATCCATTATTTGACACTTTCCAGAGTTTTGTCCTGGACCTTTGTCTTTGGTCTTCGTGATATTGTTTATTTAGGCTTGTTTGGTCACAAACTTGGCCTTGCAGCGACAGGTGTATTTATATTGAGATCACACGACACTTTAATTGCACACAGGTATTCTTCATTCAACTAATGTGACTTCTGATGGCAACTGGCTGCACCAGAACTCATTTCACAGCAATGGGGGTGAATACTTTTGCAGTTACTACTTTTCATTACATATAATCCCAATTAATTTTGTCCTGTCTGCAGGAAATTAATGGAGGATTGTGTCATAGGCTTACATAAAATCTGATCTATCAGCAAATTTGAAAGTTTTTTGTTCACTTCAGACAAGGGCAAGCTTACTGGGCTTCTACAACTGAAACCTTTCCAAATTATTTCAAAACATATACAACCTCACAAGAGAACATTCACACATACACACACATGAAAACTTTGGCCGTCTTAGTGCACTGGCCCGCAATGTCTCTTAGGTACCGAAACAGAATAAAATCGATAGCAGTGTCGGATGAAAGGACTTAAATAAATATTGCATGCTGGGCAACTTTGTATGAAGAAGTAAATGTAGAAAAAGGGGGGTAAAAATCGGGGGTAGACCAGGCTGCTGGAGTGAGTCAGTGGAGCGGATGTACTGGTGCACTGAGGGAGCGGCGAGGAGATGGGCTAGCAGAGCGCACCCGAGGAAGAGGTCATCTGGAATGAAAGAGAGCTACCTGCTGCTGCATTCAGGGAAAAAAAGTCTTGTACTTTGAGTAGGCTTGGTTAGTAATGCATGTCTGTGCTCCACTAAGACTCATGCTCTGAAGAGAGAGAAACCCTGGCCTATATGCATTGCATCTACTTGATTATATAAAGGAAGACTACAGTTATGAGTTTATATAAGTTTACAGAAGAAAGGACTAGGGTGCAGTTAGGTTAGCAACATAGATTTATGTTGTTGTTATGTTCAGCCTAATGACGGCCTCCTTCACTTGCATTGAGATCTCCTTGGACTTCATATTGGTAGCTCCAGTCAAACAGACTGCCAAATGCCAACTCAATACCTGATATCAACTCCAGACCTTTTATCTGCTTCATATGTCTTGAAGTAATGAGGGAATGGACCGCACCTGGTCAATTAACTTCTTGTCAGTCAATTGTCCAAATACCTTTGAGCCCCTGAAAATGGAGGTACATTGCTGAAAATGGCTGTAATTCCTAAATCGTGAATGCCATATTTTTGTGGAACCTCTTAAAATAAAGCCGAAAAGTTTACACTTCGATCGCATCTTGATTGTTTTATTTCAAATCCATTGTGGTGGTGTATAAAGGCAAAATCACAAAAACTCTGTCATTGTCCAAATACCTCCGGACCTAACTGTACATACTGTATATCATCAGTGCTAAAAGTGGTATCCACCAAGTACTACTGTACAAAACACATTTCCAACATACCTATTAAATACTACGTATTTACACAAATCCTGCTACCAATATGTTGGAAAATGTTGAAAGATGTTGAGGATGAAATTGTATTAGGCTAGGAAAAAGAAAACTGGTACAGTATCATTTTCCATCATCTTCTTCAGCATTTCAAAAATAAATGTTGTCAAGAAAAATTACGCGATATCCAAATCTGGGTCAGTCATAGAGCAGAGAGGTATGTAAAGCAAGAATAGCTAAAATTTGAACTCTGCTAGTATTGCCTTGGTGAAGGTATGATGTCTGCTAACTGCAAACCACATAAAAAAGAAAACCTCAGCAAAACCACAGCAAATCATAAAACGCAATTTTGGTTTTGCTGTCATTTTTTTCCTGATTTGTTGTTGTATTTGTAGTTTTGCTGCTGTGTTTGTGGTTTTGCTGTTGTGTTTGTGGTTTTGCTGTTGCATTTTTGGTTTGTTAATGAGCATTGCACATATGGGCCATTGTGAAAAGACATGCTTTATACACAGGCTTTCCAAAGCCTCCACAAATTTACACCATGAGCACATCATGCACGGCGCTACTGATTTGAATGACAGATCCTTGTATATATATACAGTATAGGTCCTTGACATTTGGAAGAAAATGGAAGGTCAGTATTTGACAGTAATTGCATGCAAATCTTTTAAGGTCTGCTTTTGGACATTCTGGGTTTTTCTAATTACCAGTCTACCCAGAAAGATCCTTGCAGTGAAGAAGAAAAAAGTACCAGAAACGTGACACAGCTGTTAATTTAATCTTTTTTCCCCCGTTTTTTTTAATTAGCCATGGATTCTCTGAAAAAGATGAGGGAGAAGGACAAGTATCTACTTGTGACTGTCGGACACTGACATTCGGATAACTCATCAGTCTGTACTTAAATAAACTCAAAGAGCAGTCACAGGAATATCTGGATGTGGTTATGAAATATTTACATGTGTGTTCATGGAACAGCCAGTCTCAAACTAATTGTGGGTAAGAAATTCAGGTTTTTCTGATCAAAGGCAGCATATTCAAAAGGGTAAAAACACAAACACGAAATTGCTAATTTATGTTAGTGGTCAGGCAAGTTGTCCTGCATATGCATGAAGCTATAAAGCTGCATATTTGTAGACAGAAAGAAAGAAGGAAAGAAAGAAAGGAAGAAACAAACAAACAACATACAGGATAACTTAATTACTAAGAATTACATGAAGAAAAAGAGGGCTGAATTTATAAACAAGACAGATATGATGCTTGGCAGTCTATATGAAAATAAAACATGGTTTGATGCTTGCATCCACGTATAGGAAGAAATACAAGACTCCTAAACACTCCTTCCTTTCTGAATCACATCCATGATAAACATTTGAGAAATTAGATACTTTGTGCAACTAGGCTTGAAAAACCTGGCACCAACCCCACCATCCTGAGACTAAAATGTCTACACGATGAGTGCCACCTGCATCATGGTCAATGACTCTCCCATGGATTGGAGGCTGATGGGAAATCAGATTCTTTTGTTTCAGAATTCACTAGTCATGTATGGCATAAGGAATCAGGCATATGTACTGTATTTGGCAGAAATACTCAGATCTGGCCTCCAAAACAAGCGCCTTTGTATGATCTACTTTTAGTTGAATCACTTTATAATACTTTTTCAGTAAGTTTTGCTTACTTATGTGATTGTATTTTGTTTCCCATTGTGTTATACCTACATTTTCATCAATCTTTTTGAAAATGTTCAATCATTTTATTTCTATCTTGGACAAAGTAAAGTTGCCTCACTAAAGGAAATGCTATATCATTACATATAAAAAAATAATACAGGTAGCTTAATGACAGTTGGCTGGTCTGGTCCTAAGCATAGATTTTCTGTTAATAAAATTTAAGGAGATTCTTAAATGCAGTGATATTTAAGCAACAAAAATGCATCAGTTGGTTGGTAATATGCCAGATAAATATTATAATCTACAAGCACAGCACTACGGCAAAGACAGCATAAGACGGTCTAGTAAAGCATCAGGGAGGTAAATGTTTATTGTTATATCACATGCGATTTTAAGTGAAATCAACCTCACCTGGATCCACTTGTCAGGAATAGCCATGGCCAGCCTGTAGTCAAAGCCACAGCCTCCCTCCTGCACCGGTCGACATAGCATGGGCATACCGGACACATCCTTAAAAAAAAAAAAGAAGAAAAAACAAATTAAACATTTTATGCCATATGGTTTGTGAGATTTACCTCTTCCGTTTTGCAATTTATTCAATCTAAAATAGTCAAATATTCACCTTCCTGAGAGTAGGTTGTAAGGACGTCAATTTGGTTCTTAGCTTTTGTTTGTTCTAATATTCATCTCAACTTTCGTTATCTCTCATTTCATCTTTACTGGATACTGATAGTGCTTCTGCTTCACGCCCTCTTTTCACTGAGATCTACTCATTTATTAGGTTACAAATGGCTGCATATTGTTGATTCCTACCCCTTGTTGTTTCCCTACTGTTCACTTGACTGGTTGGTGTATGGCTAAGTGGATTGGCTAACATAGCATGGTGAGAGGTTCCTTTTCCAAATGAGGCTTCCCATGGTTTCTACTGGATGCCTACTCTTTCTTCTTTGCAACCTCCCTTTTAAAAAAACAAACAAACAAACTTTGTATTAGTTGTAACTGGCCTAATTACAAGTCAGGAGTGGGCAGTCAGGAGTGGACAGTTTTTACTTTCATGCAGGCAGAAGCTTGCAGTCCAAAACAGCCACATTCATTAAATGCACGAGTTATTGGGTGCTTGAGTGGAGCTGTGTGATGCATTTACAGTGTCATTCATTCATTCATTCATTCATTCATTCATCGTTAGTAACTGTTTTATCCTGAGTAGCGCTGCTGTGGATTAAATTAATAATTTGGTTATATTTTGGGAGACAGATCCAACTAAGTTCATTAGAAAATATTACTATTAAAAATGATAAAACACTGTTAAAAAAAGTTTAAAAATGAAAATGATAACTGCATGAGCAGACTGGATTGGTCAAACCTTCTACAGAAATGGGCAGGATTGGTCAGAATTTCATTTGGAACGCGTGAGAGTGGGAGTAAAAAGAGTTCATACAACTCCTTAGCTTACGCTGCTGTCCTTAATTTCTGGCTATCTTTATGATACGCTGGTCACTTGGCATTACCTGATGCTTTTTGTACATCCACTGCTCCCCCAGATCTTGGCTTACTGTTTATTGATCATCATATTCTACTGTCCCAGTTGTCTGTACAAATGGACAGGATTAGCAAATCATTGCTTCTAGCAATATACACAGTGCCTTTCGTCCTCAGCCCTGCTTTGTCTTTTATAAAAAAAAATCCATAAATTTAAACCATTTTGCACCTGCTTCTGAGACTTTCATCAGTGTATCCGAGGACAGTCTCATCAAAGCTATTTCTTGCTTTCCCATTCCTTCACCTTGTATGAATTCTTAAACCTCTTGCTGTAATATCAGTGCTGTCAAGCCTCTTTTCTTTTCTAATCTTTTAGTCTCCCCTTATGTTTCCATCTGAACTCAGTCTTGATCATATTCTCTATCTCTGATATACTGGTGGACCAGGTGGTCCCATTGAAAAAGAGACTTTTTCCTGTGCTTTTAAAATCACTGATTGACATCTTGAGCACCTTTACAAGGAATCTGGCCTCAGTAGCTTATTCCAAGCAGCTTTAAACAATGCCTGTTCATTATACATGTCTTCTGTCTTTAATGGTACTAGATGGTACTGGATGTAAACTTTTTTTTCTATCAAAAACACGCCCTTCTTAACTTTTTGATCACCCCTCTATCGATTCTCCTAGGTTAGATTTTTCAAAGACAAAAGTAACAAAGTATATGGGCAGTTCCCCTCGGTCCGCTCAGCACTTGATTATTATATCCTTCTAAACAAACCTCAGTTTGTCAGTCTTTTCTCCCATCGACGCTGATCTCATTTCTTATACACAAATCTAATTCATCTGTCTGCCTGTTTGATCTTGCTTCTACCTTACCTATTAAGAAGTATTTTCAGTCATCTGCGCTCTTATATGTCACCTCATTATCAAGCCACTTGGTTCTGGTTCTGTTCCTACCTCTTAAAAATGTGCCAATCCTGGAATATCATCGACCTATTTTCTACCTTTTCTTCACAGCCAAATTGCTGAAAATGTCTGCAGCCTCTTAACTGTAATCTTTCTTAATCAATAACAATCTTTATGAACCATTTCAGCAGGGTTTTGTACACTTCACAGCACAAAGACAACACTTTAATGGGCCTTCAATGACCTTTTCATCTTTATTGTTCCTGTATTTTTCTTAACAACAGTTTTCTCCTGCCCCTTTACTTTTTGAAATTACTGACACCAATACTGCTTTTGTGTGATTTAATGCTATGTTACTAAATGATATCACCTTGATGTCCTGAATAAGCACAAACCACTCACTGACAGAGGTGCACAAGGTATTCCACAGGGATCAGGTCGTGGTCTGACCCTTTCCATTAATTAGGGTTCCCTCCAAATCATAAAATTCACCACCAATTTCTTATTTTTCTTTTATGCTAATAATCCACATTTCTGTGTGTATACCAAATCTACCACTGCCCTGCTGCTCCCTACCTTCATGTCAGCTATTCATTGGGTGAACTTTTCCGCATGCTGAAACTTCGATTTGTACTTTCTTAACATCCCAGCTTAACATTGACATTCCTGATAAAAACATACACTGCCTTTAAAATTAAGCAGATAAAATTCTAACACATTCTAAAAACAGTTCACAATTTTACCACTTATATGCATACGTGCTATTTTATGTTTCAAATTCAAACTTATCCTTCTAGTATCTATGAGGTCTAGAGGGCCCTATTTAGCTGAGTTTCTCCATCTATACTCTTTCTTCTCCCAGAGTGGACATTTATGGGGCAGATCTTTTAGCATCATCAGCCCTACATAACAGAAACCACAGTGCGTTCGAGTCCACTCTGCCATATCTTCCTTTGATTAGTGGTGAAACAAACTGTACAGCCATCTTGGGTATTAGAAGGATGCAACATAAATGAACCAATTTACTACTATATACCCACACTGAACACTTTATTCGGAACACTATACTAGTACTGGGTAGGGTCTCCCTTTACTCTCAAAACAGCTTCAACTCTTCGTGCCATGGATTCCACAAGATGTTGGAAACATTCTTTTGTGATTCCGGTCCATGTTGACATGACTGCATCAAGCAATACCTGCGGGTGCACTTTAATGCTGTGAATCTCCAGTTCTACCACATCCCAAAGGTGTTCTATTGGATTCAGATCTGGTGACTGGGAAGGACACTGAAGAACACTGAACTCAATGTCATGTTAACGGAACGAGTTTGCAATGACTTTGGCTTTGTGACATGGTGCATTATCAAGCTGGAAGTAGCCATTAGAAGATGGGTAAATTGTGGCCATGAAGGGATGCACATGGTCAGCAACAATACTCAAATAGGCTGTGGCATTCAAGCAATGATTGGTTCATATTAGCGGGCCCAGAGTGTGAAAAAAATCCCCACACCATTACACCACCTCCACCAGCCTGGACTGTTGACACAAGGTAGGTTGGGTCCATGGATTCATGCTGTTGGTGCCAAATTCTAACTTTACCATCTGTGTTCCTCAGCAGAAATTGTGATTCATCAGACCAGGCTACGTTTGTCCAGTACTCAACTGTCCTGTTTTGGTGAGCCTATGCCCAGTGCAGCCTCAGCTTTCTGTTCTTGGCTCACAGAACTGGAATCAGACATGTTCTGTTGTTTTAGCCCATCCGCCTCAAGGTTGGATGTGTGGTGCATTCTGTGATGCTTTTCTGCTCACCACAATTGTACAGAGTGGTTATCTGAGTTGCTGTAGGCTTTCTGTCAGCTTGAACCAGTATGGCCATTCTCATCAACAAAGTGTTTCCATCCACAGAACTGCTGCTCACTGGATGTTTTTTCTTTATTGCACCATTCTCTGAGTCTCTGAGAGACTGTTGTGCATGAAAAACCCAGGAGATCAGCAAGATATAAGTTCTAGAAATACTCAAACCAACCACCATTGGTTTGGCACCAACAATCATGCCACGAACAAAATCACTGAGACCACATTTTTTTTTCCCTATTCTGATGGTTGATGTGAACATTACCTAAAGCTGCTGGCCCGTATCTGCATGATTTTATGTATTGCACTGCTGCTACATGATTAGACAATTGCATGAACGAATAGGTGTACAGGTGTTCCTAATAAAGTGCTCGATGAGTGTACACAACAACAACAATAATAATAACCTAGTAATGATGATGATGATGACGATGATGTCGATGATGGTTATTATTATTATTATTATTATTATATTGGAGATTGTGAAATTATGAATAACAAGTTATTTTACGTGATCTTTATTTTCTAAAGCACTAAAAAAAAACTTAGTGGAGTTGATAAACAAAGCTGAGCTACTATCTCAACAAGGTATTGTTGACTAATTATAAGAGAAAAAAAACAGAGAGAAGTGAGTCAAATGAGCAAGTGTTTTCTTAGATAGTAAGGCACTGCCACTGAGCACTAATTTAATGTGCTCTGCTCGTTTGACTCTGTAGGTTAATTCCTTCTTTGTGGACATAGTGGAAAGTAGCTCTGCTGACAAGAAGGTTAGCGAACCGAGAAGAGAAGCATTGTTGGGATTTAGGATGATAGCAGTGTTTTCTGTGAGGAGTAATGAGAAGCAAGAAACACCACCACTGCACTGTGTGAACTTACTGGGGTATACACTGTGCAAAAATAAGAAGAATACAGGTTTACCACATAAATACTGTATAAAGTTCTGTTTTCAGATATAATATGAATATTAAGATGGTCACACTTTCTGAAGTAGAATGGGTCACCTCTATGTAATATATATATTTGTACATATTACATACAAAAAAAAAAAAACACCTTACCTCAGCTACAGTTATGCAGTCTTCATACAGGGTGTGTAGAATATGGTTGGCTAACATGAGGTAGACTATCGAGTCCTCGTCAACATGGAGTCCAAAGTACTCTGAATATGAGCCTGAAAATCCTGAACCTGAATATAACAGAATTTAAAAATGAGACACAAACAGAGTGACAAGTACATTTAGTTTAGTATAGCTCATAAACTTATATTTATAGGACTCATTTACATTTTTTTTTACATTTAACGACCAATAAAATAATACCCATTTCACTTGCACTATTAATGTAATAATTACACAATTATTTTCTTTATCCGTCTGCATTTTAACAAATTTTACTTGCATTTCAGTTCATTTAGTTCAGTCTACCAAAATTTGAGAGAAAAACATCAGAGAAAAAGAAAAAAGGCCCAACAGCTTATGGTTAATAATTCTCTGCTTGAGACATTGTTACTCATCTCTAGCCATTTAAATGAACTTAAAGAACACTTTTAGCATGATTGGCAAAAGGTACACAATATTCCTCTGTATTCATTAAAATAAACTAAATTTTTTTACTGACATACCGACACCATGATGGTGGTAGAGCATGGAGGTGATCCCATCAAACCTAAATCCATCAAAACGGTACTCCTCCATCCACCAGCGGAGGTTGGACAAGAGAAAACGCAACACCTCCCAGCTAGAACACACACACACACACACACACACACACACACACACACACACACACACAATTCATTTAGTTATAAGTCTCCATTTTGGAAAAAAAAGTGCCTGAAAATTCTGAACAAGGAGTTCCTAGCTCATGTTTTTTGAGCAATTGCAGAATTGACTCTCAAAATGACTGGCACTGTAAGTCATGCAACATTTCTCCCTTTGAGACCTACTGAAAAGGATAGATTTTTTGCATGTCATGGAGAGCTCATATTTTGGTTAAAGAGAGCAGGCACTATAGTCCCAGATTTCCTGGCAATACAGTCAATAGACCGGATATCATTAACTTATGCATTGTGATCATTTCTTGCATAGGTATGATTATGCTGTGTTCAAAGAGGAACACTGCATACTCCACATACAGTGCATTCAGAAACCCCTTCAATTGTTTGAAATTTTGTTACTACATTCATACACTAGTCTAAAAATCACTCTTGCTTTGTTTTGGATATGGATTTCAGGCCACTTGTGGAAGCTGAGCCATCACTTTAACAGGTTTTCCACAATGATGTTTTTGTGCATTTAATCTGTTCATCTTTCTTTCAATCCAAACAAGCCTCCCTGCTGCTGAAAAACATCCCCACAGCATGATGCTACTACCACCATGCTTCGCCGTAGAGAATGAATGAGCCAGGTGATGAGTGGTGCTTGTTTTGCTCCAGATATAGACCATAGAATCAGGTTTCATCAGTCCTGAGAGTCATTTACATGTCTTTTTGCAAAATCCAAGTGAGCATTCGTGCACCTTTTATTGAGGAGTGACTTCCATCTGGCCACTCTACTCTAAAGACCTGATTGGTGCAGTGCCACTTGCTGAGATTGGGGTGCTTCTAGAGTTCTGCTGGAGTAGCCAGGATGATGAAAATAACCAGTTATTAGTAAAATAAATAAAAGTTATTAGCTTTCTCCCATTTGCTCAGTTTGTTTGGTTGGCCAGCTCTAGGAAGAGTCTGTAACGCTCTGAACATCAATTAAGAATGATGGAAACAACAGTATTCTTTGGTACCTTCAAAGCTGGCAAAATTTTTGGTACTATTCTCTAGACCCGTGAAATAACACAGTCCTGTCTTGGGGAAGCACAATCTCATTGATCTCATGGCTTTCAAATCTGGAACGATCACACATCAATTGCTTATAACACTGCTTATAACACTTTTATATTCTGAGCATACTCTAACGTCCTCAGTGGAATTGCTGTGTCATCTTTATTCCAAATAGTAAATGCAGAAATGAAAATTCTGGTGAGCTACACAACTTCCATCAAGTAACTCAATCGTGAGGTTTACCGTATAAATAAAAAAAAAAAACTAAGAAGAGATAAATAATCCATATAGTAGCACCATATCCTGTGGTGGTTGGATCCTGTCTGTAGGTACTTGTGACTAACCATTTTGAGAATCCTCCACACCTTCACTCTCCAATAGTGATCCCTGAGTAATGGCCATGTTGCCATAGAAACGCTGCTAAAACGTGATGGCCAGCCAGGGTCCTTGACTGTTATGCATGAGGCACATAAAATAGGTTAAAGATCTCATCCATATAAGTACAGCAAATTAAGAGGTCCTTAATGTATCTCGTCTGTACATTGTGACCATTCTGAGTCTAAATGCTGTCCTTGACTGTTCATTTTAATGCATGATTTAGCGCTAGAAATATTAAGTCTGTTTCTGCATCTCCTAAAATGTGTTCAATGCTGTGTGATCTCAAACCCCTTTCAAAAAGGTGCCAGGTACCAGAACGTGATAAAATATAACAATGCAGCATCTTTTCAATTATCTGACTCTCACCATCCCACCTGCAAGTCTGCAGAGCTATTGTCAGGGATCAGATAACATTAATACAATATCAGGTGCCCCAAACTATCATCTAGAGTCATGTGATGCATCGCCTCGGCACACAGCACACTCAGCATTCTCTGACTTGCTGAGCTAGCCAGGTACATTCATGTATGTTAAATCAAATATATGGATACAAGTATACTGGGAAGGCACAAATCCTTCTCTCCACCCATCTACACACACACACACGCACACACACACTTCTCTCATTGCAGTTGTGCTTTCCACAATTGGTTCTGCTTTGGGGGGTAGAGTGGTGCCGGGAGAGATTGCCGTTTGCTGAAACTGCTGATGTAGATATCCCTGGTGTGCTTTTATAAAAGAAGGTGTGAACAGCGAGTTCCCATTCCCCCAGCGAGGGGCCTGAAGTGATCCGATAAGCGTGGAGCTGAAGCGGCCACCGGCCGGTGTGTGATGAATAGATTAGCCTCTGTCTGACACCACACAAAGAGCCGGCGCACACCGTGTTCTCAAGAGAGTGAGGGAATAACTTCGGTGAGCAGTGGACCCGCTACAAAACCACACCACTGCATTATAGCCTAAAGCATGGCTATTAATCAATACAGCAGCTTTCTGTGGAGAACAAGTGGCCCACTTTAAGGCTGAGAAACAGTGAATGGCATTATTTTACTTCCAAAAATTGATTGCCATTAAGTGCCTCTATTTTTACCAAAAGAAATAAAATATTGGGTTGTTGAATCTCAGCTTTCCAGTAACAACGAGTATGTTGTTAAGCAGTAACTATTGTGGATTATTTAGTTTTTTTTGTGGAAGATCAACAAATAGAAGAAAAATACACAGACGTGAAGAAGCAAGGCTGGGGCTGATTTCTTCGAAAATTCATGCAGCCTATAAGTCACAGTTGTGACTGGTAATTAAGCACCCTATAGATTTTGTGTGCACTGGTCCTAATAATATTTATCCCACTGTGATGCTAACAGATCCATAACATGTCATCAACAAAGACTGAGAGTGCATGTGAAATGCAGCTGCAGGTGTAAAGAACACAAATGAGATTAATTATTTATTCTATTATTCTATTTTTCGTGCCTATGGAGAAGAAACTAAGAGTAGATAGACAAGTACACACTGTCCATAAAAGTATACAATTGGACAGGTGACTGAACTGTATGTTTAATGTTTTTTTTGTTGTTGTTTTTTGAAAGAAACAGTTACATCTTTTCTTTTTAGCATTTCAAAGGATTGTAAACCGATTCATGAGCACATTCTGCCCCCACCACAAAGGTAAAAAAAGCAGTCAGTGTGCTAGAAAAAGCTTTATGTACAGTAGCAAGGACCTTCCTGTTCAGATGTTCTGATACGCCACAGTCTTCAAGATATTTTTTCTTTTCATGTTTTCTGTAGCTTGCCTGGATATTCTGTCAATAGAAATCCTCTGGGCTGGCTCAACCTCAGACACTGTCCATGGCCTACAAAGCGCCTGATACCCTCTGTATGCTTAACTGGCCAGCGGCTTCAGAGTCTTTAAAGCTGCAGTATGATTGGCTCTTCATACATCTATGTGTGCACGTCTGTACACCAAAGGAACTTTTGAATGCTGCGACACAATGAGCTTTTCGGATCAAGATATAGTCACTGGAGTGTAAAAAGTTCATGGAACCTTGTGTTCAAAATGTAACAAAAGTAAAAGTTTCACTTGAAAGAGTGGCAAGTAAAAATGATTAGTTAATGTCAGCCAAAAGGCCTCCTGTGAAAGTATGTGATAATTGGTCATATTTAATAAACTATAGAATAACTATAGAATATACCTTATGAGAATAACTATATTGGTTACTTACAGTGCCTTGCAAAAGTATTCATACCCACTGAACTTTTCTACATTTTGTCACGTTACAACCACAAACAAAAATGTATTTTATTGGGATTTTTCAGATATTTATTTGTAAAAAAAATTTGGACACCATTTATCATTTTCCTTCCACTTCACAATTATGTGCCACTTTGTGTTGGTCTATCACATATAATTCCAATAAAATATACTTTTGCTTGTGGTTGTAACGTGACAAAATGTGGAAAAGTTCAGTGGGTATGAATACTTTTTCAAGGCACTGTACACATGCAAACTGATTAATGTCAAGGGAAGCATTGCAAAGTGACACAATGTGAAACTCCCTTGTAAAAACTGCTGTATAAGCTGAATAATCAGATAATAATGAGATTCCTAACAGGGGTAAATAATCTCTCTGGCAATCCCTCTGAAGCTTCCAAAGAAATTTAAGTTTACATAGGCTTGTCTTTCACCATTTTGTGCCCCTATGAGTCAAAGAGAAATTGTACTGAAAAACGTTTTTCATGATTTTACTGTGTCAAAGGCTGTAGTAAGGTCTAACAGAATGAGGATACTGATGGCACCAGAGTCAGTCGAGAGCAGATCATTAGTGACAGAAGCTGTCTCAGTGCTAAGCAGGGGATGAAAATCAGACTGGAAAGGCTCAAAGAGGTTGTTAGAGGCAAGGTAATTCTGTAGTTGGGTGGCCATCTCTTTTTTTTAGCAGTTTGGATAGAAATAGGAAGTTAGAAATAGCTCTGTACTTTGAGCATTAAAGAACGTTTAGAATTGCTGTCACCACAACAATTTTAGGGTGCAGAGATACAGAACCAGATTCAAGGGACTTGCTGATGAGGTGGGAGATGGAGCATGGAATAATAGATGAGCGGGTCTTAATGATGGAGGTTGGGTCAAGATGAATTTGGCTGGCAGAGGAATTAGATTTAGTAATGAGTCTGAATCAGCAGGTGAGAAGTGATTCAAGGGCCACTCTGAGCAGAGCTCTAAACAGGAAATGAGGCAACAAATGTTGGTAGACTGCACTAATTTTATCATTAAAGGAATAATAGAAAAAGCTTCACAACGGGCCAGTGAATGAGAGGCAGGTTAGAGAGCTTATAGTGGCAAAAAAAAGTTCTGTGCTCACCCTGCTTTTGTTGATAAAGGAGGAGTAATAAGTGACATGGGTATAATTATTGTATTATTTAAGCAAATGTTTGTGGTAGATCGATCACAGCATGAACATCGAGGCCACGGTTGACATCACACGGCACCATGCACACACACGTTCACACACTCATTCACACCTAAGGGCAATTTATCTTAGATGATCCACCTACTGGCACATTTTTCAGAGGTGGTAGGAAACTGGAAAACCCTGTGGAAACCCATGTGGACACGCAACATTCCACAAAGACAGTAACCTCTGCTCAGGATCAAACCAGGGACCCTGGAGATGTAAGGCAGTGATGCTACGGGCTTTATGACTTTATAGTGCCACCATTCATTCATTCATTCATTCATTCATCTATCTATCTATCTATCTATTATATTATTTATATACAGTAAATATTGGAAATATGCAGTTGTAGCTTTTTTCTGTTAAATGGTTAATAATAATAATAATAATAATAACAATAATAATAATAATAACCCTTCCTACTACAAATGCCCAGTATACTGTTTTATAGTTCTCTTCTATATAAGTAATGTACATAATATGCAGAATAATTGATTAAGTACTTAATATTAAATATCCTTATCAAGTAATACTGGATACTATGGGAGTCCCCAGTCTTTGGGATTCAATATCCCAGTATCTCTGTGATTGTCTCCCTCCCCCCCACTGCCCAACATTACCACTTCTCTTCCTCTTAGCTTATTTTCTTCTTCTACCTCTTTTTTTTTTTTTTAATAAAGTACAGCATCACTGAGTGTAAGAAAGACATTACATCAATTGAAATGATAATTATTGAATTTCTACAGAATACAAACCATTTCTGTCACTTCACAGAACATTTTCTAAGGCCAAGACAAATCACAATGAATAAAGCTAAACACAGACTTCATTAATGGCAGTAGCAGGGCCTTATTTGCATCCCGCGTCCCTGAAGTGGTGACTCCACCCTGGCTAACCGAGTCTGAGTCTGAGTGAGAACTGATTGAAATCCCCAGATCCTCAACATTACAGTCAACCAGCAGATAAGAACAAATAAATTTACCACCTTGACAGGTCATTTCACAAGAGGCGTAACGGCGAAACGACGGCACTTGACAGGCTGAGGGATGGCGAACAGCCGGGCCTTGTGGGAAACGATGACTGAGGCGTCTCATTTCACGCTTCTCACATGGCGCTCCTGGAGTGCTGGCAAAACGGCTTTCTCGCTCATTCAATAAGAGACAGGCATGGCGGATTAATGTTTATTACTTAAGGGATGAATCACGCTCGGGCAAAACGATGTGACGTGCCATCCCAGTGTCATTTTTGTGTCATAAAGAGATTTCTGGATGCAGTGCAAAACTGTCAAAATTAGCATTCTCTATTGACACCCAGATGTGTCTCCTGCTGATTTCAGAAATTTGTCTCAATAGAAAGTTTATTAAGTCACACAGTGAGGCATGGGGTGTGTGTGTGTTGGGGGTGTGTGTGTGTGTGGGGGGGGGGGGGGGGTATGCAATGTGTGTTAATATAATAAATGTTCTGAGCAAAATTTTTTCTTTAAATGAGAAGGGCGTCTTGGGCATGTTATAATACACAAAGCAACACTGCCAGGAGCTTCTCCAGACTTGCTATTGGAAATCATTCACAGTGTTGCAACATGATCCAATACTACTTGTTACGGACATCAGACATGACCATGGTGCTATTATAATGGCACCTTATTGTCTATTCATTAACAAACTAAAGGTACCAGTAAAAGCAATGCAGAGTTATAATAAACTTCTACAAAAGAGATACAAATGAACAACAACAGAATGGTGAAAAATGCAAATGAACCTAGAGAGACAGCCATCTGAAATCACACGTTTGAAGTGGACTTCGTTCCGCTGGGCAGACAGGACACAGGCCACCATGCTAGCCAAAAGGGTGAAAACAAAAAGGGCCTGGAGCTCTAATTTACTTGCGTTCACACTGTTCTTGCACTGCTGTGAGAAAGCTTATTACAAGAAGCACAGCAACTAAGCTGACGCCTTTGGGCTAGTTACCTCATCATTAAAAGGACGAATTTCTCAAGCTTTCATATAAATGCATTTTCATACAAATGCTGATAAGCAGGGGTGGCGGTGTTGTGGATGCTTTGCATTTTCCACTTTCTAACACTCCCGAAGTCCATGTGCTACCCATCAGCCTGAGGAATGCTGCAGTGACCTACTTGCTGCATTGACTTTCAATAACAGTTTAGCATTAGCCAGAGCAGAACCTATCCATCAGCCATTGCCTTAATTTTCAAAGCAATATGGTGTTTAAAATAACTAACAAATCCAAATCAGGACAGAGTTAGGTTCTTGTGAAATTCTAATGCACCTGTTGTGATTATGTATTTGTTACTGAACAGTATTCTGAGAGATTTTATTTTTGGTTTATGTGGATTTTATGGAAGCAACAGTGAGCCTTTGGGCTCATGAGTGGCACAACATAAAAGGATTTGCCCTATCATTGGGAGAGTGCATCCCAAAGATGTCACAGCCATCCGTGGCTGGGAGTCCAAGAAAGCAAAGGGAGGGACAGCATTACTCTCTCTCCCCGTCAATCCAAGCAACAGTAGTGGGCGTTTGTGAGCTCATGTACGTGGAAGTGTGCAGTTAGTGTGGTCCGGAGTATAGCATGAGCAGAAGCACACGTTGGCCTTTTCACAGCTGTCCTGTTATAGGGGAGAGCTAAGTAGTGGGCGGGAATTTGGGGAATTAAATGGGGTTACAAAATGGGGTTAAAAAAAACAAAAACAAAACAGTCTCGGTAAGAACTTACTTGCATATGAGACAAATCCTGTATTTGGTGGTCATGTTAAAAGGTACACCTTCCATATAGGTGCACTTTGTTGGTTTACAATTACTGACTGTGGCCCATCTCTTACTATGCATGACATGTCAGCCCTCATGTACCCCGTCCATCAATGGAAAGCGACCACTAAAGCACCACCACTAACCACATATCATTTGGGTGATGGATCTTTCTCAGCTCAACAATGTCACTGACACAACAGTGGCATGGTAGTGTTAGTACACTTATAAGGTGGGTGTGCCTAGCAAAGTATAAATAAAAAAATTACGTCTCATTCAATCATACACAAAGATGCCACGAGCATATCAGGGTCAAACAGTATCTGATCAGTGGTATTCAGTGGAGTGTTATTATTATTATTATTATTATTATTATTATTATTAATAACAGATGTGCTACAGTGTCAGAAATTTAGCATGTGTTGGATACAAATGCAAGGTTTTATTAAAATGAAACAAGTAGCAAACAATCCAAAAAGAGTGAATCCAATATTGTGGTCAAACAGGTAAAACGTCAGGCGATTGGCAAACAAACTGAAACAAGCAAACAGGAATCAAAGTCTACACAGTGCAACTATAGGGTGCAGTAAAATGCAGAGTGTAAATTGGGTAACACTTTCTATGAAACCCATAAATCATTAACCATGCTTGTGACTATTTGTGAGTTGAAAATTCTTCATTGTAAACATTTTTATAAACTCTGATAATGGCTTATATACACTATATTACCAAAAGTATTCGGTCACCCATCCAAATGATCAGAATCAGGTGTCCTAATCACTTGGCCTGGCCACAGGTGTATAAAATCAAGCACTTAGGCATGCAGACTGTTTTTACAAACATTTGTGAAAGAATGGGCCGCTCTCAGGAGCTCAGTGAATTCCAGCGTGGAACTGTCATAGGATGCCA
>CM040988.1:15432315-15451083 GCA_022985145.1 Pangasius djambal
TAATTGACCAGGTGCGGTCCATTCCCTCTTTACTTCAAGACAAATGAAGCAGATAAAAGGTCTGGAGCTGATATCAGGTATTGAGTTGGCATTTGGCAGCTGTTCAACTGGAGCTACCAATATGAAGTCCAAGGAGATCTCAATGCAAGTGAGGATGCCATCATTAGGCTGAAAAAACAACATAAATCTATAAGAGAGAGCAAAATCCTTAGGTGTGGCCAAATCAACAGGTGGGTACATTCTTAAAAAGAAAGAAAGCACTGATGAGCTCAACAACATCGAAAGGCCTGGAAGAATCCTTTCCTTGGTGTAGAAAAACCCCTTCACAACATCGACAGAAGTCAAGAACACTCTGGAGAAGGTAGGCATATCATTGTCAAAATCTACAATCAAGAGACGCCTTCATGAATGTAAATACAGAGAGTTTACAACGAGGTGCAAACCACTGGTAACATTCAAGAACAGGAAAGCCAGATTAGACTTTGCCAGAAAACATCTAAAAAAGCCTCCCATGATCTGGAATAAGATTCTTTGGACTGATGAAACCAAGATTGTACCAGAATGATGGGAAGAGAAAAGTATGGTGAAAGAAAGAGACAGCTCATGATCCAAAGTATACCACATCATGTGTCAAACATGGTGGAGGCAGTGTTATGGCATGGGCATGTACGGCTGCCAGTGGAACGGGCTCACTGGTGTTTATTGATGATGTGACGGCTGACAGAAGTAGTGAGATGAATTCTGAGGTGTATAGGGCTTTACTCTCTGCTCATATTCAGCCAAATGCTACAAAACTGATAGGACGCTGCTTCACAGTGCAGGTGGATAATGACCCTAAACATACTGTGAAAGTAACTCAAGACTTTTTGAAGGCAAAGAAATGGAATATTCTTCAATGGCCAAGTCAGTCGCCTGATCTCAACCCAATAGAGCTGCTTTTCACTTACTGAAGACAAGACCGAAGGCAGAAAGACCCACAAACAAGCAGCAACTGAAGGTGGCTGCAGTGAAGGTCTGGCAAAGCATCTCCAGGGAGGAAACTCAGAATTTGAGTTTTGAGAACATGGGCTCCAGACTTCAGGCAGTCATTGACTGCAAAGGATTTTCATCCAACTATTAAAATTATGGTTATATTTACAATTATGTCACTTTGTCCAAATACCTTTGAGCCCCTGAAAATGGAGGTACTTTGTTAGGTCATAATTCCTAAATGGTAAATGGCATATTTTTGTGGAACCTCTTACAATAAAGCTGAAAGTCTACACTTTGATCATATCTTGATTGTTTTATTTCAAATCCATTGTGGTGGTGTATAAAGGCAAAATCACAAAAACTCTGTCATTGTCCAAATATGTCCGGACCTGATTGTATACACTGAATGTTATTATACCAGATTCTGATTATTCAGAAGGTGTTGATTAATTTTCTATAACAGCAGCTCTGACAGTAGTGCAGCTGCAAATCACAGGTTTATATTAATGTGCTTTTTCTAAACACCACATATCTGTTTGGAATAGCGGTTTTATTATGTTATGAAACCTAGGTATCAAAAACAGGCAAAAGTAGGAACAGGCCACTGATGGTTAAACATGCTGTGTGTGTGTGTGTGAGAGAGAGAGAGAGAGAGAGAGAGAGAGAGATGGAGAGAGATAGATCTGTGTGATAAAATAGCTTGGTAACTGCTATCTCATACTCATCGGCACAACCTCCCCATCCCGGATGTTCAGGCTTATTCGTGTACATTGTTTTCAGTTCTCTAATTGAAGTGACATTTTTTATTTTATATTTTTAAGAATGCAAATAAAACATGTTCTTCAACACTACAAACACAGTTAAGGGAATAAGGAGGTGCAGGTGGTGCTAATAATTAGGCACATTTAATCATAATCATTATCTATTTTATGTAAATTTTATGCAAGTTATTTAGCTGAAAGCAGCTCATTGAGAAAAGGAAGAGTTTTTACAGACTTCTATAGCTTTTTTTTTTTATTTCATTTACTTTCTTTGTGTTGTCAGGTTGTTAAAAAAAGTTGACAGTGAAAGAAATATAAAGATTGTAAAGAAATATAAATCAAATTAATAAGAATACGAAACAAAACAACCACTTTGAATTGTCTTATAGTCATAAGTCTTATAGTCATTCAGCCATGCTGGTTGCTTATCTGACGCTTTATAAACAAGGAATTTTACGCAACTGGACCTTTACAAATTTTAGTTGAATACTCCTGGAGAACGTTGTTAACCATAATCTCCATGGTGGTGGCTTACCTAACCTTTAGGCTCCACATTATTACCCTGCTCATGTAAAAGACAGACTCATTTAACCCTTAAAAGTGTGTGATGGTGTCCACACCATGAAAGATCATGTCTTGCATACTGCTTAATAATATAAGATTTACTTGCCTTAGAGATTCAATTTAAATTGCAGTTTTGATCGACTCAACACCAGTGTGTAAAGCCTGACTGATTTGCATTTACACTTCCATGAGCTGACCAACCAATCAGAACCAATCACTGATCTCCCTTGGTCCCGATGACCAATCACTGATCACCATTGTTCCTGACGACCAATCACTGATCACCATTGTTCCTCACGACCAATCACTGATCTCCCTTGGTCCCGATGACCAATCACTGATCACCATTGTTCCTGACGACCAATCACTGATCACCATTGTTCCTGACGACCAATCACTGATCACCATTGTTCCCGACAACCAATCACTGATCTCCCTTGGTCCCGATGACCAATCACTGATCACCATTGTTCCTGACGACCAATCACTGATCACCATTGTTCACAATTACCAATCACTTTTCACCATTGTTCCAAATGACCAATCACTGATCACCATAGATTGTACACTTGTGTACTTCTTTGTTCTTTGTCTTGAACTCTCATCTTAGTGATATTTACAGTAATAAAAGCGAGTCCATAACCGTTTCCTTCATGTCTATTGCCTGATTCATCACTACCACTGATTCACTCTATTCTATTCTATTCTATTCTATAAGTAACCTAATTTGTAATTTGATATGCAAATGATCACGTTTAATCAGTAAATATGAATTGTTGATTGAGCACTGCCACTTTGTCTCCCTCAATTTTTGCACGACCTGTTGTCGATTGTGTACACTGCTGTCTGTGACTTATGTAATGTCACACTAATGCCTTGGAAAATGCTATTCTGTTCTACTATACATTTGTTTTTGGCTAGAATGAAAAGAAAATCCCTCTAATCAGTGTATATAATCAAACTGTCTGTGCTGAAATAAAAATCTCTAAAACACCACACATCTATCTGAAACAGAAACTTTTTTATTAAAGCTAGATTATGTGTGGTAAACATGCCATGTGTGTGAGAAATGTGTGCAAAATCGCTAATCACTATCTCAGCCACCTCCACACACCACATCACTCCCCACCCCCCACACACACACACACACGCACACACACACAATGTCTTGCATTCGGTTTTTGCAGTTAGTTTCAGTTTAGTAATTTAATTAATTAATTTAATTAATTAATTTAATTTATTTAGTAATTTAATTTAAACCTGATTTTTAGGTTCAGAGATGAAAATAAAACAGGGTATTGTTTTTAGCACCTCACACCGCAAACCAGTCATGGGAATAAAGTACAAGCCATGTTCATAATTAGGCACATTTAGTCTCTTGTGTGTTGTCTGTGCTGTGCTGTGCTGGTTAAATTATTGTTTTACTCCAATGAAGCTGCACGTATTTATATTTATTTCATTTTATGTAGTTGTGTGATGTAAGTTTGACTGTGAAGTCTTAAATGCTTCTCAGATCTTTCTGTCTTTGGGGGGAAACCGCAGCTTGACTTCCTGTGGAACGAGTGTGTTTTAGCTCTTATCTCAAAGTGCGACTTTTCATCACCGTCAAACTTCCACACCCTCTCAAACCACATCTCTCCCTCCTCTTGTCAAATTATAAAACCATTGTTGAAATGATATCTGCATTAATATAATTCTGTTCGCATCATGATCATCATCATCATCATCATCACCATCAGCAACCATGTTCTCTCGTTCTCTCCTGCTGGTTCTGCTGGTTCTCACCTGCATTCAGTCCTTTGCAGAGACTCAGAGTCAGATAAAGTTCACTGTCTCAGCTTCATAACATGTTGCTTTGTACAAATTATTATCTGCATTTGTGATCTCTGATTTAAATCAACTAACATGCACTGACTTAAGCACGAAGCAGACACTAGTAAGACAGCTGACTTGTAGTAGACAGTTAAAACAACTAGACTGGTGTCATTACTCACTACCCCTGGTTTATAATGATGCAGAATTTCCTAAAAAGATGAGCAAGTTGCTGAAAATAACCAGCGTTAATAAACCACTGGGTGTGTCACACTGATACAATAAAATACTGAGTGATGAGATGGTGTGATGAGGCAGAGTTACTGTTACCACCCTGAAGTTGATTATTTTCCTGTAAGAGCATGTCCCCAAGTGTCTTATACCACAACAGTTTGACCACCATTGTAGATGCGTATGGACAAATTAACTGACACTTTTGTAGAACTGAAGTCTCGCTTTTTTATTCACCCATGTACTCGCTCTTCCTGTCTCAGTGTTCTGCCCATAATCCCCCAGACCTCCTACGTCATCACTTGTAGACAGCCACAGGAAAGATAACAAGCAACCATCAATATAATCTACATCCTCCTTCTAAATGATAGGATACCTGGATAGGTTTAACATGAATAAAAAATTTAAACTGAATCAACAACAAAAAAAAAACAATTTTAGCAGCTATATAGTTATCCCTAGCTTTACCTGCTATAAAAGTGCACATGAACAGTGAAACTTGCAAACAGTGTACAACCTGACACGCATACCAAAATAGGATGCAACATTGTTCTTTTTTTTTAAAGAATACAGCCACAAAGAACATGACTGCTGACATAGGAGTGGTATGAACAGTCTGAGCTTATGTAGTGTAGTCTTTGTATAGGGAGTTGGGCTTTGATATTCTCCCTGAGCGGGTGACAACCACAGGTGGTTCCTGCACCTGTTCTGTATGTGGCTGGTCGGCATTAGGCTGGGGTTCTGGCAGAGGATCACTGTTGGTGTTAAGTGGGACCTCTGTTGTTGTAAGTGGGGTGTATTGTTCACGTGTATGTAGGAGGTGGCGCCTGTTTCTCACATATGTGGCATCTCCGGCCTGGACCTGGTAGCTGTTTGGCTGTGGTGCTCTTCTTATTACCGTTCCCAATCTGTCATATCCCCTGTCCGTCTGTATTCTCACTGTCTGCCCTGCTTGCAATGAGGCCAAGGGTCTGGCTGACCTGTCATAATGTGTCTTTCCTCTATGTCTGGTCCGTGTTAGAGCTGCCTGGACCTGTGTTTCTACCTTTGGCACATACATGGCTTTGATCATGGGAATAAGGGTCTTGGTGAGCCGAGAAAGCAAGCGCTGCGCTGGCGAGGGCAGCCCATCCCTTGGTATGTTGCGTAGATTGAGCAGCGCCACATATACATCCGTTCCATCACGTGCGCATTTTTCTAGCAGGTGTTTGGCTGAGCGTACAGCCCCCTCAGCTAGCCCATTTGATTGAGGGTAGAGGGGGCTGCTATTGACATGGCAGAAGTCCCATATGTGGGCAAATTCTTGGAACTCTCTGCTTGTGAAATATGCTGAGTTGTCAGTTATTAGCTGCTGAGGAGCTCCATGGGTGGCAAAGTGGCGCTTTAGCCTGGTTATAATGGTCACACTGGTCATGTTTGGGTGCTGGTCTATTTCAAACCAGCTGGAGTACGAGTCGACAAGCACCAGGTGTTCTTTCCCACCACACTCAAAAACGTCCGCTGCTGTAAGGGCCCATGGCAAGTCTGGTATATCATGCAATTGAAGGGGTTCCTTTGTTTGGTGTGGTCTGAGAGCATTACAAGGAGCGCACCTGGAGATTTCATGTTCAATGTCCTGGTATATGCTGGGCCAAAACATGGTTTCTCTGGCCCTGAGCTTTGTTGCTTCTAGGCCCGGGTGCCCTTGATGCAGCTGTCTGACATAATAGTGTTGCAGTGAGTGGGGAATGATGAAACGCTGACCACAAAGAAGTAGGCCATTATCAACTGTGAGTTCATCCTTTATGGCATAGAATTGCCTGAGGTCATGTGGCAGCTTCTTTGATGAGTCAGGCCAGCCCATGGCAACAACCTCAGATAAGCGCCTGCATAGATAGTCTGCCTGTGTCTCCTGTCTCAGTTCCTCAATTCTCCTTGAGGAGAGGGCCTCCACTGTCATGACATCATAGTCCTCAATAGTTTCGGCCCGGTCAGTGGAGGGCAGGTGTGCACGTGAGAGCGCGTCTGCTAGGTATAGCTCTTTGCCTCTCTTGTAGATGACATTGAGGTTGTAGCGCTGCAGCTTAAGCATCATCCTCTGGAGGCATGCAGAGGCTGAGTGTAGTGTTTTTTTTAGAATAGTGATGAGGGGCTGATGATCCATTTCGACAGTCACTGGACGGCCATATATGTAGTCATGGAATTTCTGACAAGCATAGACAAGGGCCAGCAGCTCTTTTTCTATCTGAGCGTAGCGTGACTCAGTCTCTGTAAGTGCTCTTGAGGCAAACGCCACTGGTTTGTTGTTCTGGAGACAGACAGCACCCAGGCCGTGCTGAGAGGTATCTGCAGATAACACCACTGGCTGGTGCATGTCAAAGTACTGGAGTACAGGAGGACTTGTGAGGAGTTCTTTAAGTCTGGTGAACGCTGCCATGTGGTGCTCCTGCCAGCTCCATTCCACATCCTGAAGCAGGAGTTGACGTAGGGGTGCTGTGATTTCGCTATAGCCCAGGGTGAATTTTGATAAATAGTTTGTCATGCCCAAGAACCTTTGAACACCATGCTTGTCGCTGGGGTTGGCATAGAACGGACTGCATCTGTCTTCGTAGGGTCAGACTTTATGCCCTGGTCAGTTAGAAGGTGACCCACATATGACACCTCAGACACCCGGAAACGGCACTTGTCAGGGTTCAGCTTAAGATTTACGGCGTGTATTCTGTCCATGACCTGCCGGAGGCGCAGATCATGCTCTTCTCTTGTGCGGCCCCAAACAAGGATGTCGTCAACAACAATTGCGCATGGCTGTCCTTCAAAGAGCTGCTCCATACACCTTTGGAAGACTTCGCTTCCCGTGGAAATTCCATAGGGCATTCGGAGGAAAGCATATCGGCCCGCCGGGGTCATGAAGGTGGTCAGCCTCGATGACTCCTCACTGAGTGGCACCTGCCAGAATCCACACTTTGCATCAAGGATGCTGAACACCTTGGCTCCTGGCATGTCAGCGATTACCTGTTCTACTGTTTTCATGGGATGATGTGGTCTGAGGAGGGCTTTGTTGAGGTGGACAGGGTCAATACACAGTCTTACGGCACCTTACGTGCAGCCACCATAGAAGACTGGCTTGATGACTCCCAGTTTAGTCATTCTGTTGAGTTCTTTGATTATTTTGTCTTTCATTGCCAATGACACTCGTCTGGGAGCACATATTGTAGGGTGCACAGAGGGGTCCAGTGATATGTGATACACCACAGACAGTTTGCCTATAGTGCTGCAGTCAAAAAGATCTTTATACTCTGTGAGCTCAGGGGCCCCCTGCTGGAGAGCATGCACATTCGGGCCAAGTTGTACAAAGCCTAGTTTGATGCTGTCTCTGAGGCCCAATAGAGGTTTTACATCACTGTCAACAACATGGAACTGTAGTGTCCTGCATGTGAAGTTTACATTAGTAACACCTAAAGTCCTTATGATCTGACCGCCATACGCCACAAGGTTGACTACATGGCTGTGGTCGACATGAGCGCCTGGGTCGATGTGTTGGAGAACGCCTCTGGACAGTACATTGCACCGAGCTCCAGTGTCAATCTTCACCTTAAGTTGCTTCCCTGTGTTGGAAGTGGACAGGACGGTAAATATCTCTCCTCTATCAGCTGGCACCTCTACACTTTTGCAGTAAAATAGGTCCGCTGGTTCATATGCAATTTGTGCATCAAGTTCACTTATCCTATGTGTCTGGACCTTGTCCTGGTCTATTGTAGGTGCGTGTTTTGCTTGATCTGCACCATTTAGAGAAGTGGTTCCATTTTCCACACGCGTTGCAGCGCTTGTTGAAGGCTGGACAGCTGCTGCGGTCAGATGAATGCTGGCCACCACAGTTTGAACATGTAGAATATTGCACGGCACAAACTTCGCTTTCCTTCTTTAGTTCTTTGGTACCAGCTTCTTTTTTTATTTCTTTGTTTCCTTTTTCAGACTGCTCATGTAGCATGCATATTTCGATAGCTGAGTTTAAAGTTAGATTTTTTTTTCTTTTAGCAGCTGTGTGCGGATATTGTCATTGTGAATGCCACATACTAATCGATCTCTTATCAGTTCGTCATGCAGCGTGCCAAATTCGCATTTTCTGGCTAGTGTTTTTAACGTGGCAACGTATGACTGGATTGTTTCATGCGGCTTCTGATTCGTTGTATTAAATGCATGTCTGTCCATAATTACATTCTTTACAGGCAGGCAAATTTTCTCAAACGTCTTTACCAGTACCTCTGAATCCTCCGGATCTTCCCCCTCCTCGAAAGTGAAAGTGTCATATTTATCTTGGGCATCGGAACCAGCGAGGTTCAGAAACGTGTACGCTTGCACTTTTTTTGTTGCTGCTGAAAGACCGGCGTTGCTGTATATGCGCCACGCGCGCTTAAACTTCGTCCAGTTGTCCGCAATATTCTCGTCAAAGACGAGGGGGTCAATCTTACGAAGTCCTTGTGCCATCGTCACTACAGGCTCACTTCTGACACCATGTAGATGCGTATGGACAAATTAACTGACACTTTTGTAGAACTGAAGTGTTAAGGGGCTAGGCGATAAGGTGTTCGAAAGGGTCACGCAGGCCCCGTTTGCCTGGGAGGGCAATATATATGGTGGGAAAGGAGCCAAGTGCGGAGATGGATCAAAAGACTCCGCCTAAAATGCGGTCGCCTAGAGCGGGATTCGAACCGGGGAGCCCATGAACCCCCAGCCATAACGTTACCTGCTGAGCTAATTCTATTGTATTGTGAGTGTTGTGAGTGTTGCAGTGCTTGTGAAACTGGGACAGGGAGCCCAGAGCCAACGGCTGAACTCAAAGCGCCGCAGCGCGGCGGAAAAACACAACTCAAAACTGGCCTTCTTTCTGGCCGAACTTAAAGGCACCAAATGAAACAAAAACAATCTCTAACTAAGACGACTGAATCTTTATCTGGGAGTGAGGATCCTCAGTCTGTCCTCCTCTTTATTTTGTGCCTACTTCCTCTCTAATTCTGAGCTCCCTTTTCTTTCTTTCCCTCAATAATTTCTGTCCCTTTCCTTTTCTTTCTAAACCTAAATATTTTATTTTCTCTCTTTTCTTCTTTTCTTTTTACGTCTCAAAATCACCGACCAGAGTAGCGTGGCGCTGCTCTGTTACCTGGCACAGATCTATGTCCGCACGCGGACATAGGGTCCCTCTTCCTGGGATGGCCCTGGCCTTTTTGGCATCAGGCGGGGGCAACGTGAACGCCAATGACCCACCTGCCCACAATACAAACACCTATTCTCACTTCTACGAGCCTCAATCTCGTGAGGAGGCAGACCAGCGGCGCCCAATTGCATGGGCTCTACCGAGGAGTCATCAGACTTGGGCCCACTGGAGAGGCCTATGGAAGCCTGTCTGTATTTATTAGCCAGCATGTGCCCTGTGGCTGAACGGCGTTCCCTGCATCGTTCACGCAGGCGGTTATCGATTCTGATTGACAAATCGTATAATGCTTCTAGATCATCAGGGGGGTCACGAGTAGCCAGTTCATCCTTTAACTCCTCAGAGAGGCCTTGCACATATACCGCTAGGAGAGCTTGGGTATTCCAACCTGAGCTCGCCGCGAGAGTCCTAAACTCCACGGCATAATCAGCCACAGAACGGCTACCTTGACGGAGCCGCAGAAGGGATGATGTCATGCCTCCCCCTGTGAGTGGATGGTCAAAGGTGCTCCTTAGAGCTGACACAAATGAATCCAGAGTGGGGTGGTCAGCTAATCTATTTTGCCACACTGCTGTGGCCCATGCTAGTGCTCTTCCAGTTAAGAGAGAAATCATAAAGGCGATCTTCGCCCTTTCAGATGGGAACTGGGAGGGCTGCATTTCGAACACCAGTGAGCACTGCATTATAAAAGAGTTACACTTCCCCGCATCTCCAGCATAGGGCTGGGGAGCAGGCAACCTTGTCTCAGCAGGGGTACAGGGAGACTGAGTCATGGGCTGGGGTTGGGAAGTCAACTCACGGGTCAATTCTTGATCTGTATCCACTGGGGAAGTGGGTTGGGGCTGCAACATGGACTGAATCTGTGCAACCAGCTCAGAAACACCCCGAATCTCTGAAAATAGTGCCGTCAGAGCTTGCTCATGCTTCCCCAGAGCAGTGGCCTGACCAGCCACAATCTCCGCTATCCGTCCTAAACCCGCTGGTTCCGGTGTTGGTGCGGACATACTGTTACGGGGCTAGGCGATAAGGTGTTCGAAAGGGTCACGCAGGCCCCGTTTGCCTGGGAGGGCAATATATATGGTGGGAAAGGAGCCAAGTGCGGAGACGGCTCAAAAGACTCCGCCTAAAATGCAGTCGCCTAGAGCAGGATTCGAACCAGGGAGCCCATGAACCCCAAGCTGTAACGTTACCCGCTGAGCTAAGTCTATTGTATTGTGAGTGTTGTGAGTGTTGCAGTGCTTGTGAAACTGGGACAGGGAGCTCAGAGCCAACGGCTGAACTCAAAGCGCCCCAGCGCGGCGGAAAAAAACACAACTCAAAACTGGCCTTCTTTCTGGCCGAACTTAAAGGCACCAAATGAAACAAAAACAATCTCTAACTAAGACGGCTGAATCTTTATCTGGGAGTGAGGATCCTCAGTCTGTCCTCCTCTTTATTTTGTGCCTACTTCCTCTCTAATTCTGAGCTCCCTTTTCTTTCTTTCCCTCAATAATTTCTGTCCCTTTCCTTTTCTTTCTAAACCTAAATATTTTATTTTCTCTCTTTTCTTCTTTTCTTTTTACGTCTCAAAATCACCGACCAGAGTAGCGTGGCGCTGCTCTGTTACCTGGCACAGATCTATGTCCGCACGCGGAGTGAGGCAATCAGAGGGCTTATAAAGAGGCGCGGCCAGGTGCTGCGCGTTTACGCTGATTGCCTCCCTGAGATCGGCGTGTTATAAAAGCCCGTGCGGGTGGCCGCGGATCTGCCTTAGAAGGCACCTGCCGCGTTACATGAAGTCTCGCTTTTTTATTCACCCATGCACTCGCTCTTCCTGTCTCAGTGTTCTGCCCATAATCCCCCAGACCTCCTACGTCATCACTTGTAGACAGCCACAGGAAAGATAACAAGCAACCATCAATATAATCTACAACCATGTTATTTATTTATTTATTTATTTATTTATTTATTTATTTATTCAAGAACCACACATAAACAGTGATGTGGTACAGTTTAAAATATACTACAAGTAGAATCTCATATCACAGTACTAAATTCATTAATGTTTTCTCACAGATTTTTAGGCACCAAGTCACTGCTGTTTCAGTTACCAGAAGAGTCCAATCCAAGAAAAAGCCATTATGTTGTATAAAAAAACTCAGGTTGACTGTACAAAACCTGGAGTCATGTAAGTTTTCACCCCCCCTTTTTAAAAATGTAATTAATAATAAAAAAATTATTGTCTTTCCATCTCCATCATTGCTTTATAGTTATATACAATAGCATATAGTTTTAAATTATCTTGGTGTTTGAGTGTGTTAGGTTCCCATTCAGGAACTCGAGCTGCGTCGAAACGCTATGGGAACGCCTTCAGCGTGACCACGCTCTGAATCACGTGTGTAATCAGTCCAATGGATGGGCGAGACGTCACGGGCGGGGTGACATAGCGACCAGGAAGCTTAAAAGCGCATGCGGTGTTTGTTTCATTTTCGCTGCGGCATGCCGAAAGCCAGCACGAAGACTAAACACAGGGGCGAGAGCAGGCAGCATTTCAGGCCGTCTGCTTGGGAGCAGAGCATGCACAGTTGGCTCTCGTTTGCCGCTGCATGTGCTCCGCTCCCGGAAGGCTCTTTTTGAGAAGGGTTCCACGCGGTGCTGGCCCCGCTTCTGCTGAGGCAGAGCGGTGGCTGCACTCGTGGGGATCGCAGTTGGAGTTGGTGGAGGGAATAGAGACCCTAGAGGCCAGCCCCTATCTTCTTCCTCACCCACCAGATCCACTGCCCTCTCTCTGGGATTGGAAGCTCACACCGTGGTTTCTTCCCCCCAGGGGGGAGGGCTCGACGCTCCTCCTGTCTTCCTCCGAGGAGGTTGATGTGGAGGGCATCGATGAGGATTCACCCCCTCAATCTCCCCAGTATGAGGAGCTTTTGGAGGTGGTTATTCGTGCTGTGGCCCAGCTGAATATTGACTGGCCCGCTGAGAAACGGGCTGAATGAATATTCAGTCCCACCTCCAGCTATTATGCTGAGTGAGCATGGTTACAGGGTGATGCCCCGAGTTGAATAGTCGCTGGCTAGCTATCTGTCCCCTGGCACGGTATCGTCCCTGAAGGCTCTGGCATTGCCCTCCAAGCCGCTGCGGACCACCTCAGAGCTGGTAGGCAAAGGGTACATGGACAGCAGGCCAGGCTGGTGCTTGCCTGCATGCCATGGTGGTGTTGCAGGCCTACCAAGCCGTTCTGCTGAGAGGGCTAAACAAAGGCAGGGAGATTGAGTCTGAGGGTGTCACCGAGCTCAGACGAACCGGCGGTTCCTCCCTCACCGCTCTCTAGCTCGTGGGGCTGCTGGGCGGGAGCAGCCACCTCCGTGTACCAGCTCCTCATACCGGGAGGCTCAAAAACAGAGCTCTAACCCGGGATCTTCTAGGGCGAGGCCGGATCTGTGGACCATTCTGCAGTCTAAGAAGACCTCGGCCAGGTAGTCCTGATGCTTGGGTCCCAGGACTTCTGAGGGCAGGCCCCTCTGAAGAAGAGTGGCGTACACCTCATCACATGGTGCCCACCTCTGCTCAGTGCCCTCAGGAGATCGGTCTGCCAACCCTGCCACCCATGGTGCTTCAGAGCGCAGCAGTCTCCGGCGAGCACCTCTCTCAGTTTCTGCCCGGGAATGGGGCGCTACTGGGAGGCTCACTACCTCTTCGGAGGCAGCTAGTTCGGCCATCTCCTGCCAGTCCGCCGCTTTAGGGCACCAAGCTAGCCACTCTCCTTACACCAGAGGTCAGTCTCGAGAGAGACTGACTCCCTTAGTACACTATTTGGCAACGTGGGAGAGACTCAGGGAAGCGGGAAGCATTGCCGTCTCACAGCTCCAGGGTCTCTGGTTCAATCCTGAGCTTTGGTTACTGCCTGTGTGGAGTTTCACACATTCTGACTTCTGCCAAATGTGTCTCAATGGGTCCTGCATACTGTAGAGAGAGGCTACTGAATCCAATCCGGTTCTCTTCAGCCTCATTTCCACGGGGTTCTTCCCACTTGGGGGGGCCCAGAGGCTCACAAGGCAGAGTGTTAGCAGATGCAAATGGTGTGTCTTTCATGCCCCGCATCCTTTTCCCTTAAAAAAAAAAAAAAAAAGCAGGCTCTGGTAATGGAACAAGACGTAAACACTCTCTTGAGGAAGGAGGCCATCGAGGTGGTCCCTCCTCATGACAGAGAGTCTGGGTTCTACAGCCGGTACTTCATCGTTCCAATGAAGGTTGGAGGGTTGCTTCCCATTTTAGAATTGCATCATTTGAACTGCTCAGTCATGCCACTGATGTTCAGGATGCTCGCAATCAATCCAGTCGTGTCTCAGCTTACCAATATCGGGTTCTTCCATTCGGCCTGGCACTCTCACCCCGCACTCTCACGAAGTATGCGGATGCTTCTCTGGCTCCTCTGTCACTCCAGGGCATACGCATACTGAATTATATCGACGATTGGTTGATATTAGCTCAATCGGAGCAGTTCGGCATTGGACATGTCGTTCTCGCCCACATGAAAGAGCTGGGGTTAAGACTAAGCACCAAGAAAAGTGTGCTTTCTCCAGAAAGGAGAACCGCTTATCTGGACATGGTGGGGATTCAACCACGATGCAGGCACGTCTGTCTCCTGCTCGGATTGAGTCGATCCTCACAGCAGTCATGAAAGTGAGAAAAGGACGGTCACATAGCCAATGTGATACCGTTTGGCCTGCTGTACATGAGACTCCTACAGTGGTGGCTCAAGACATCGGCCTGCAGAGCGCTCGCCATCTCACATAGCACCTCGAGATGCTGGCCGTGTTTCTAGCATTGAAACTCTTTCTCCTGGGCCAAAGAGATCGCCATGTGTTGGTGCGCACTGACAACACGGCGATGGTCTCTTACATCAACCACCAGGGAGGTCTGTGTTCGAGCCCCCTTTACAGGTTGGCGCACCAGATCCTTGTGTGGTTCCAGGGGAAACTCCTCCCATTGAGAGCACTTTTCACCCATGGACATCTCAATATGGGAGCGGACATCCTGTCGAGGCAGAAGCCGAGGCCCAGGGAACGAGGCTTCACCCCGAGGAGGTGAGGCAGATGTGGAGAGTGTTTGGCCAGGCTCAGGTGAATCTGTTTGCGACTCAGGAGATGTCGCACTGTCCCCTCTGGTTCTCTCTGATTCATCCAGCTCCTCTCGGACTGGATACCATATTGTCATATATTTATTTATTTATTTATTTATTACACTCAGATTTATTCATGTAAGTAGTTTTCAATAGTTTACTAATTTAAATGACTTTTTTTTATGACTTATGAAAATAAAACAGGATATTGTTTTTAGCACTTCTCATTACAAACCCAGTCAGGGGAATAAACTGAGCTGGACTTCCAGTAAAAGAGTAGCTTTTTATCTCACTTAGTCAAACTGGAACATTTAGTTGCCTATAAATTGCCCCCATGACCCAAACCACACACTCCCACACACTAAGAACACCATCAGTCTAAAACCTCTGATGAGTGGGAGATAATATAGTAAAAAAAATTTAAAGTGCTAATTTAAGTACTTCAGGAACAGATAGGTCTTTAGACGTCATTTGAAGACTACCAGTGACTCAGCTGTTCAGACATCTAGGGGAAGTTCATTCTACCACCTAGGCTCCAGGACAGAGAAGACTCCTGATGCAGGTCTTCCTTGTACCCTGAGAGATGGAGGGATCAGTCGAGCAGTGCTAGAGGATGGGAGGGAGCGTGCTGCAGTGCAGGGTGTGATAAGAGATTTGAGGTAGGTGGGTGCTGGTCTGTTTTTGGCTTTGTAGACGAGCATCAGTGTTTTAAATCTGTTGCGGGCAGCTACAGGAAGCCAGCGGTGGGAACGCAGCAATGGGGTGGTGTGGGAAAATTTAGAAAAGTTACAAACATAATAATCTCATTATTTTGTGTGTGAATGAGTGATTGAGTGAGTGTGAGAATGAGAGAGAGAGAGAGAGAGAGAGAGAATAGTAATCACTACTTTGTCTTCATCAACACTTCACACACACACACACAGTTTCTGTTGATCAAAGCACAATTTCACATGACCTTCCATGCAAAAGTCCAAAGACTTAACCACTGAGCTACTACTATTTACAGCCCAGTCTTATTTCAGGTTTACACAACAGCATGTTCTAGAAATCAGTGTGTGTGTGTGTGTGTGTGTGTGTGTGTGTGTGTGTGAGAGAGAGAGAGAGAGAGCGAGAGAGAGAGAGAGAGAGAGAGAGAGAGAGAGAGGATAGTAATCACTACCTTGTCTTCATCAACACTTCACACCCCTTACACACACACACACTCGGTTTCAGATTTATTCTCATATATTTATTTATTTATTACACTCAGATTTATTCATGTATATAGTTTTCAATAGTTTACTAATTTAAATGACTTTTTTTTATGACTTATGAAAATAAAACAGGATATTGTTTTTAGCACTTCTCATTACAAACCCAGTCAGGGGAATAAACTGAGCTTGACTTCCAGTAAAAGAGCAGCTTTTTATCTCACTTAGTCAAACTGGAACATTTAGTTGCCTATAAATTGCCCCCATGACCCAAACCACACACTCCCCTTCTTCTAATACAACGAGTGCTGAAGTGATATCTGCATTAATATGATTCAGTTCGCATCGTGATCACTATCATTTACATTTACTGCATTCGGCAGACGCGCCTATCCAGAGCGACTTACAGAAGTGCTTTGAAGTCTCTATCAATAAAAACATCCTCATACTGGTTCACTAGTTCACGGACTAAGAACACCATCAGTCTAAACCCTCTGATGAGTGGGAGGTAATATTTTAACATTTTTTAAAGTGCTAATTTAAGTACTTCAGGAACAGATAGGTCTTTAGAGGTCATTTGAAGACTACCAGTGACTCAGCTGTTCAGACATCTAGAGGAAGTTCATTCTACCACCTAGGCTCCAGGACAGAGAAGAGTCTTGATGCAGGTCTTCCTTGTACCCTGAGAGATGGTGAGATCAGTCGAGCAGTGCTAGAGGATGGGAGGGAGCGTGCTGCAGTGCAGGGTGTGATAAGAGATTTGAGGTAGGTGGGTGCTGGTCCGTTTTTGTCTTTGTAGGCGAGCATCAGTGTTTTAAATCTGATGCAGGCAGCTACAGGAAGCCAGCGGTGGGAGCGCAGCAGTGGGGTGGTGTGGGAAAATTTAGAAAAGTTGCAAACCAGTCGTGCAGCTGCAACTATGATGGAGGCATTCAAATGTTCATCAAAGGAGTAGGAGAATCAAGATCAACAAGTAATCACTGTATTATGAAACGTTATTGGTTAATGTAGAAATTCCTCAATCCTCTGTATTTATGTGGAATGGCAGATACAGAAATCTACATATAGCTAGGAGGAATAATCTTATTATTTTGTGTGTGAGTGAGTGATTGAGTGAGTGTGAGAATGTAAGAGAGAGAGAGAGAGAATAGTAATCACTATCTTGTCTTCATCAACACTTCACACACACACACACACACACACACACACAGTTTCTGTTGATCACATCACATTTTCACATGACCTTCCACGCAAAAGTCCAAAGATTAACCACTGAGCTACTACTATTTACAGCTCAGTCTTATTTCAGGTTTACACAACAGCATGTTCTAGAAAACAGTGTGTGTGTGTGTGTGTGTGTGTGAGAGAGAGAGAGAGAGAGAGAATAGTAATCACTACCTTGTCTTCATTAACACTTCACACCCCTTACACAAACACATACATTTTTTAAAAGTGCTAATTTAAGTACTTCAGGAAGAGGTAGGTCTTTAGACATCATTTGAAGACTACCAGTGACTCAGCTGCTCGGACATCTAGGGGAAGTTCATTACACTACCTAGGCTCCAGGACAGGATAAGAGATTTGAGGTAGGTGGGTGCTGGTCCATTTATGGCTTTGTAGGTGAGCATCAGTGTTTTAAATCTGATGCGGGCAGCTACTTCATCATCATCTTCATCATCATCATCATCATCATGTTCCTCATCATCATCGTCATCTTCACCATCATCTCCATCAGCAGCCATGTCCTCTCATTTTTTCCTGCTGCTTCTTGCCTGCCTCCACTCCTTCACAATGGCCCAACTTACAGCACACACACACGGTACACACACAGTCAAGCTCTCTATTGTTAAATATACAGACCTGCTAACCCCACAAACGAATAATGTATTAAGAGGTTGACACTAGCAGACTTCTCTGCAGGAAAGTAGAAAAGTTTATTTCTTCCTATTCTAGGAAAAAATATGTTACTACAGCAATTAATAATAAAATGTGCATGTTACCTGCACTTAACCTTGGGGTAACCATGGACAATCAACTGTCCTTCTCCTCTCACATTGCAACATCAGAAAGATTCGTCCATTTCTATCCACACAGGCCACTCAGGTGCTTGTTCAGTCCCTTGTAATTTTGAGACTGGACTACTGCACCTCGCTCCTGGCAGGTCTGCCTCTGAGTGCCATTTGACCTCTGAAACTGATCCAGAATGCAGCTGCATGACTGGTTTTCTACCTTCCTAAGTTCTCCCACACCAACCCATTGCTGTGCTCCCTCCACTGGCTTCCTGTAGCTGCCCGCATCAGATTTAATACACTGATGCTTGCCTACAAAGCCATAAATGGACCAGCACCCAATTACATCAAATCTCTTATCACACCCTGCACTGCAGCACACTCCCTCCCATCCTCTAGCACTGCTCGACTGATTCCTCCATCTCTCAGGGTACAAGGAAGACCTGCATCAAGACTCTTCTCTGTCCTGGAGCCTAGGTGGTGGAATGAACTTCCCCTAGATGTCTGAACAGCTGAGTCACTGCTAGTCTTCAAATGACGTCTAAAGACCTATCTCTTCCTGAAGTCCCTTTTTTCTGCTGCACGAATCTTAATAACCTGCTGTCTGACTAAAGCAGAGCAACAAAACATCCTTCTCTCTGATGAATCTGATGAATCTGATAAAAAAAAAATGAAACAGTGTGTTGTTTCTCAAAGAAACGTCACTATACAAGAATTCAACAAGAATCTCTGCTGCTGTTCAACACAGAGCACATGACACAAGTGCAGTTTATATAATTTTATTTAATTTTACAATGAGCTATATCGGAATTATGATCTTCCCGTTACGGAAGCTCAAAGTGACCAAAGTTCCCATTGACATCCAATAAACATTTCTGACTGTTAGAACAACTTGAGCTTTCAAGCTACTTCCACCAAACTCAGGCAACTCCTTCAGGCT
>CM040988.1:15451183-15463952 GCA_022985145.1 Pangasius djambal
TGGAAGAATGGTCAAAAATTCCTATAAACACACTCCTCAACCTTGTGGACAGCCTTCCCAGAAGAGTTGAAGCTGTAATAGCTGCAAAAGGTGGACCGACATCATATTGAACCCTATGGGTTAGGAATGGGATGGCACTTAAGTTCATATGTGAGTCAAGGCAGGTGACCGAATACTTTTGGTAATATAGTGTAGCTCTAATAATGTGCTATAAGTAAAATCTTGATAACTTATAATCATGCTGTAATGAAAGTGTCACTATTCATTATAATGCCATGTAGTGTACGGCATAGTCTTTATAACTAATAATGACCTTTGAATAAAGTAACTGTAATACTTATTAATAATTATATTTAAAAAACCTAATAAATTATCTCATAATTGAAGTCAATCGAATGATATGGTAAAATAATTTCTCAGTAATAAGCTGTATTATAAGCAAATTAATTATAATAATAAATTAAGTTTTGTAATGTAATATTCCTGATTAATTACAAACATACCTATGAACACATTATTACAGGCTGAAAACTTTAATTTCAGAGAAGACAATGCCTTTTTATTTTGATATTAATCTGGAATTGAGAGTTTCTATATTACATTACAAAAATACGGCTGTACATAATTTTTATATATAGTGTCTAACAGTTTACCTATAATGATTACTATAATGATATAAAAATACTTGATGCACTGAATGATGACATTTAAATATTAATGACAATGACCATAAATATTCTTATAATTGCTAATAAATATTACATTTGCTTTATAATTATTCATGGGTCAATTATTAGTTATAAAGGTTATGCAGTACAATACATGGCATTATAACAGTATGAATAGTGACACTTGTGTTATAACATGATTAGTTATCAAGAATTATTTATAACACATTATTGGAGTTTTATGAGATTTTATTACCATTTAGAAAAATCCTTACAAGGAATCATTACCAACTTACAAAGAATAAAAACTGTTATAATTATTTATGAATATGGGCATCATGGAAAATGTTACCAAAAACTGCAGTGTGCTCAGAATAATTTTGGAAAAACTGGAGATTTTTGACAGAAGTTCCTCATCAGCTATGCAAAGTGCTTATGGTGCTGAAGGAGGTGAAATACCCTCATTGTTTGGGGTTCTAAAGTTCAGAGAGTGCAGATGAGTTCTTCTCAAGTTTCCTCACATCACTGCTGCCATAGCAACAAGCACCAGTGCAAAAAAATGTCATTAACTTAAAATGTCTTGCTGGAAATCAGAAATCCTTAATGCTGTTAAAAGTCTAAGTGAGCGGCAGATATTCTCTTTTTTTTTTTTGTGCACTCTTGCAGAAGAGACAACTAACTCCACACCACTGACTGATGACAAAAACTCATTCTTTGAGTTGGGCCTGTGATTTTAGTGACTTTTTAATGCATCACTTGGAACAGTTGGCTGCTACAGTAACAGTTATAATTTGACAGATCTTTTATTTCACTTGACAATTATTTCAGATGTTTTTGTCCCATCTGCAGAAGATTAGTAGAGATGCTTTAATTTCAATTCAGTTCAATTCAATTCAAGGACTCCGCATGGAAACAGACTCAATCCTGGTGGACTTTGATGCTTTATTGACTTTGATGCTTTTTAGTCCAGTTTGTTGTCTATATGGACTCCCAGGTATTACAAATACCTGGGAGTCCATATAGACAACAAACTGGACTGGACATCAAACTCAACAGTACTCTTCAAGAAAGGCCAGAGCAGGCTGTATTTTCTGAGGAGGCTCAGGTCTTTCAATGTGTGCAACACCATGCTGCAGATGTTCTATGAGTCTGTGGTGTCTAGTGTCATTTTCTATGCAGTGGTCTGTTGGGGAAGTAGCATGAAGGTGGCAGACAGAAACAAACTGGACAAACTAATCAGGAGGGCTGGCTCTGTACTTGGCATGGAGCTGGACCCTGTTCACGTTGTGGCTGAGAGAAGGATGTTGTCAAAACTCCACTCAATCCTGGACAACCATTCTCACCCACTACACAGTGTGCTGGTCGACCAGAGGAGCACTTTCAGGCAGAGACTGATCACTGCCAAGTGTTCCACTGAGCGCTTCAGAAGATCCTTTATCCCTGGGGCCATCAAGCTGTACAACTCCTCTCTATAAGTGCTGGGACTTCCATGTGTAATGCATATGCAATACATGTTCAATTCATGTGCAATAAGGGACTTTCATGTGCAATACAAATTTAGGTACATATTTATAAAATAGGTATATATTTATTTTATTTTCTTTCTTTTTGCGAGCAATTGTAACATGGCAAAGCAATTTCCCCCTGAGATTAATAAAGTTCTTTGAATCTTGAATCTTTTAGAAGTAATTTCAATGCCCATTTTATTAGGATAAGTGAGCATTAAAGCAGATATCTCTGTATTAAGGAGTGCTGGACTTTTAATCATTTGTGTTTCTAAGAAAATACAGAGCTATAGAGGTATTTACAAATTTTTATTTGCTTTCAGGTAGGAAGCTGTCATTCTTGCTGCAAATGCATTTAAATGGAATTTGTGCAGATGAAAAGAAATGCACTGTAAATAGAAATGAGAGTCTGTGGGTTTATAATGGATCGTGTTATTCAAAGCATATCTATTTAGCTATGACTAAATAATTAGTTAATAATTATAACAGTACCACCTAGCCATTCTTATATGTGTATGTCCTTGTGCAACACTCTCTGTACTCCCATGCAACTGCTAATCAAAATCATCCTCAGCAGCCTTTCAAAGCACAACCTTCTCCATTTACTATTTTCTGTAATTACGTAATTTACTAAATCATGCTTATGCTTATCCAGTGAAGTAAGTAGAGTAAATTTATTAGAATCTCAGCTCAGGGGAAATTGTTACATGTTAACTATGGCGCATTGAACCCCAATTCTCCCCAGTCTCACGTCGGCGAACAGCACCATGCATTTATGTCGAGTTTACAAGAAGGCTAACAAACCCTCAGTCGATCTCCCCTCTCTCTTCCACTAATGGGACTGCTGCCAGCTCCTTCTCATCATCAATATCAAAGACTCCTGATTAAGCAGCACCACATACTCGTTCACTCCCAGCTTCCGGCCTCCGATCACAATTCATCTCCTCAGAAAGGAACATAACAAGAAAGTTTGACCCCTAATCACATATAAACAACCATCAGCTGAAAAAGATATATGAATATTTGCTGTGAAGAGGTGATAACACTAGGGCCATCCTTTGAGGTTTTACAAATGACACTTCAGATCACTGGCGGTCGTGGCATATGTCTGCAGCCCTTCTAATGAGTCCCTCTGATAACAGTACAGGCTCAATAAGTGATGAAACTCCAGCTAGGCTCTCATATTAACTGATCTCCGTGCTGTCTGACACTAAACACAGGGTAATGTTTTGGTGCTGCAGCTGTTGGCACCCACTTATTAAACTCAGGTTCAAAACAACATTTGATTGACTCCATGAGGGTGACACAGATCCTTGCTGATGTTGGGAAATGAGTGAGACAGTTAGTGAACAGGACCAGAGGTGAAAATAAGTTTTCAGTTCAGCACAAGGGCCATTAAGGTTAGGAGATGCTAAAGACAGATATGCACAATACTTATGGAACCTATAATGATGTGAACAATAAGCCTTAGACAGATTTCTGTTGAATGGCATCTATTATTGGCGTTGTTATAGGAGTCAGTACTGGAGCTGATGTCTGATGTAGCCTACAAGCATTAAAAAGTGCTGGAGATATAGGCATGTTTGACAAGCCCTTTGGGGAAATAATGGAACAAGTCATTCTTTTACAACTTTTGCCTAATATTAGTGCACCAAGTCTAGTTGGGGTGGTGCTGTGGGGAAAAAAAATCATCTTACCAAAGAGAGAAAGCCCAGTCCAGAACTCAATTCACACAGATATGATTCACACAGAAATATCAGAGGTGCCACTGAATCGATTGACCGAGAGATGCTCTATGCAGCTCCGAAGTACACTGAAGGATCTTCTTTTATACTACTTAATTATACAACATCCAGAAGAGACATATTCTTTTTTCAATAACTTTCACATATTTCTGTTAGAAGAGAGGAGTGTTTCGCAAGCCCCAGAGTACCCCCCTCAACACCCCCGCCCCCCCCCCCCCCCCCCCCCCCCCCACACACACACACACACACACACACACACACACACACACACACACACACACACACACACACACACACACACACTCACTCAAGGTCAAGATACAGAACAACACGCTCAGGAACACACATACACGCACTCACAAAGCAAGAGAACATTATATCAATTCATGAACAGGAGTAAATGCATTTCCAGTACAGCTTGCTGCTGTCTAATATTTATAATCCTTTGTTACCAGCAGGTTCATGACTGACCTTGAGTCCAGAACAGACATGCATCGTTTCTAACAGTGAAGTTGCTACAGCCTGTAAGAATGCAAACAGAGAGGTATGACCTTAACTAAGACACACAGTAAAGATACTACATATACAACAAGGTCCAAAAATCCAAGTCTTCTATTTGGCATTCTTGTCTAACTGAATTCAAAATTTTTCATCAGGAATTATATTATCAGCAATAACATGAGCGAGAGGTAGAATCCTAGAAATGTTCACATCAATTTCAGACTTTCTTGGTATTTGGTTTTGCTTTTGCGCTAATGACAGTGTGCATTCAAGCTGGCATTGAATACACAAGTTTGTGCAAAACTTGATGACCATCGATGTCATCTGAACACGTGCTTCAGTGGAAGAGATAAAACTCTTTATAACAAGGTCATTATCAGAAATCTGCTTAATTTCTTAATTTAAATAGTGAAAAAGAAATAGTGCAGAATCTTGATTATGAATCTTGAACTTGATTGAAATGATTCAAGATATTGAATTTCCTTTCTTTGTTTACATTTTTCAATATTATAAAACTCTTTATTTCCTGTTTTAAATTAACAACAGAAAAACCCAAATTTTCATGTGGTCTCAGACTTTAGGACTGTATGGTAAACATTTTGACATCTTCTACTATATGAAGACTGTACTGAACTGAACTGAACTGACATATGGTTCTTTTTTGCATGTAGCTCAATCAGAAGTATTTTAAAATCTGGTTACTCTCAAAAGTGAAAAGGAAGACAAATGCATTTAAAGATTTCATCCACTGTTAGACACCAACACACTGATTATCTAATAGCAAATGCTATTACGACCAGGAAACCGGTCTTTCTTTACGCCAGCTTTTATTCATAGCCTGCAGACTGACAGAAGTGCTGCTTCTGAAGATAATACACTAACCCAAAATGAATCTACCAAGCTCATTTCTAGGGCTTGGTCAGACTAAGTAATGCTTTGAAATAATTAAATTATTATTTTATATTATGGATTGATGAATGATATAAACGACAGCACTAGACAGCACATCCTGCAGAGTAATGTAGGCCATGTCCTTAGCGTGATGATAATGCTGAAAGAGTGAATAAAATCCCACCAATAACATGAGCAGAACAGCCTGCAGCTTTGGCAAATTTGATTGACACATTGCTGAGCTGTCTAACCCAGCATCAGTCAATGTGTGCTTAACTCGGTGTCACACTAGCAAGTGACAAAGCAACAGGAAACCATTAACTCTCTATGCAATTGCGCAGCACAGAGCTGTGATTCCGGAGACAGTAGCAAGCAATGTTTAAATTGAGATTTTCTCAGTTCTATGCAAATTAGGTATGGTGTGGTAAAGCATATCTTAACGACACACTTCACGGAATTCCTTAGACCAATCCTATAGCGCTGTCTTTTGTCCCCTAAATCCTCTACTGGCGGCTTTAGCACACTCTTCAAAAATATATAACCCTTAAAGGTTCATTGGTTAACCCTCAGAGGAAAGCCTTAAAGTTTCAGTGTAGAACCCTACGTCAATGTGTTTCGTTATCATAAAGGATTCTAAGTGGAACCCTTTAAGGATGCTAGGAATCCTTAATTATCCAATGAGTACTTAAAGAATCCTTGTAGAATCCATTAAAGAATCTCTTATTTTCTTTTTTCTGTGTTTAGTCCCCATTCGGTCATTGGGGATAACTTAATATATAAGCATTTTTCGACAAAGGTTATACGGTTTATAAATTTTACAGTAGGGTATATACATTTTTCACTACTATGATCTAATATAGGAACGTAAAAAAATCAGACAGTCAGTGGTGCAAATTTATTTCTACATGTGTGTGTGTGTGTGTGTGTGTCATGATAAATATTTTAGTATACAAAATCAATTTCTTTCCATTGCCTGTCACTAAAATTCTTAGTCTGACATAAAAATAGAACAGTTTTATTGATTTGTACAAATGACCACTAGTTTGTTTACTTTCCAGAAAGAGCTGGACACTTGCGCTCACTGACAGCCTAGTTTCAGTTGGATTCAATTTGAGCCAGGGCAGACAGCACACCAGTAAGAAACAACCTGCAACTAATGCGTGCTAGTGTGAACCCACAGACTGACTGATGTCTTATTGTTAAAATAAGCATGCACAAAGGTTTTAATGGAGACCATAGTGTAGGCAGTGCCATTTTGGGGCCCATATTATTTGTGAAGCCTGTAACAACTGTGGTGGACAAAGTGAATTAATATAACAGTGAACATGGCAATAAATGACTGGTAGTTATCTAACAAATTACTTACTCATGGAGTTCATAGTTTGAAATCTTTCATAGTTATGACAGTTATGATAGTCTGTTAATCAGGGGTCTAATCATTGTGGATCAACCTGTAAACAATAACCTATCAACCCAGTGTCACAGAAAAACGTTCGCTCACAACTTACTTGCTTAAACTTTCACTCGAATGCTGTATATGAGATGTATATGTGAGAATGCTGTATATGTATTCTGCACCAATGTATTTTAACCAAGCTAACCTCTACCACTACACTATTTGAACAACATCAATATGTAATAAATAATTTCACCTATTTTTTTTTTAAACACATCGTCCCTTGCCCACTTCATGCATAAAGTCTATGCTGTTCATTACATATGCTTAGTCTTACTATGCTTATGAAACTGTTCAAAATGCAGATAATTTTTACCTTGAATTTTACCCTAAAATTCTTTAGGCTACACAGACTCTGAATTTTGAAAATACCTGTGCGTTTCCATGTGACTTGCCTGACTATTATTGATTTAAGCATAAATTCGCTTTCCCCTCTTATGGAAAATCTTCATGTGCAAATCTTAGTGTGCAACACAAACCACACAAGCATTGCAGAGCTGCATTAGTTTGTTCTTTTCTTTGTAATTCATACTATATACCTTGTTTGTTACTTTTATATGCAGTAATAAAATCTTATGTTGTATCCTTTTACCACTTAAATGTTCAATACATTATGGCACAATTAATGTTGTGTCTCTAATTTAAACCACCACTGTGTTTAGAATGTTTGACCCCGTTGTTCCCCTTAATGTTAACTGAAATTGAGACATTTGTTTTTTTAAACAGCAACCATTAAATTAAGCAAAAAACAGAAAACCATCACTTAGTAGTTGTGAGTCCAATTATTCAATTAAACAGTCTGAAACAGTCTGAAACACACATACAAACATATACACACACACACACACACACACACACCTCTAATATTAACACTGAGATGCACTCAGGTTTTTTTTTCAGAACACATCTTAATTAAGTGTGGGACCTGAGCTGACAGCAAAACATCTTTTATGAGTTGATCACCTCAGTCTTAAGGGACGAGAAGTGAAAATGAGACGAGAGCAACAACAAAGATTAATTTCTTGGTAGGCTGACTGGAAGCAGCCTAGACAAATTTATGATAAAAAAAACCCACCAAATAAAAAGGAACTATAAGTAAATTTGCAAGACCTTGACTGTTAACGCTCATCTAATGTACATCACTGATGAGTTTAAGTGCACCTGCTCAAAAACAAGATTATTATTTTTTTTTTCACCACTGTAATTCAGTGATCTGGAGACCCCCCGGGCGTGTGTGAAGCACAGTCAAGGGGCCCGTGATTTTATAATGTTTTACAGTCATGGAAATCACAATCCACCATTATCACAGCTATTATATTTACTGTTTAGTTTTTAGAGTTTGACTGGTTGATTGGTTGAATTGATTAGGGTTAAGCTAAACCTAAATAACTCTCAAAGTAGAAAGCAGGTCTATAAATAATACACTATATGGCCAAATGTTTGTGGCCATCTTCCCCAAACTGTCACCACAAAGTTGGAAGCACACAATTACATAGCATGTCCTTGTATGCTGTAGCATTACAATTTTCCCTCACTGGAACTAAGAAGAACCAAACCTGTTCCAGCATGACAACGCCCCTGCGCACAAAACAAGCTCCATGAAGACATGGCTTGCCAAGGCTGGAGTGGAAGAACTGGAGTGCTCTTTTGGCTGAATGAGCACAAATCCCCACTGCCACATGCCAAAATCTAGTGGAAAGCCTTCCCAGAAGAGTGGAGGTTATTATAACAACATAATGTGGAATTGGATGTTCAAAAAACACAGTGAAATGGTCGGGTATCCACATATTTTGGTCACATAGTGTATCAACTTGGATCTGATAACAATTTTAATAAAAATGTGTTCTGTTGGTGGAATGTTCAGAAAAAAAAAAAAAGCTGCATGGCTCCAATAAATAGCCAAAATACTACTGTACACATTTAAGCTTAAGATTTCAATAGCTTAATTCTGTTTGTAAAATAAATCTGACTGTGGTGGTCCGTGGAATTAAATTAGCAGTTAAAGTTGTGTACTCAACTATATACTCAATTATTATATGGTATTCATCCATCAATGTTCTGTACCGGTTATCCTACACAGGGTTGTGGGATAACCTGGAGCCTATCCCAGGGGACTCGGGGCACAAGGCAGGGAACACACTGGATGGAGTGCCAGTCCATCACAGGGCACAATCGCTCACACACTCGCATACCCATCCACACACTACGGACAATTTAAAAATGCCAGTCAGCCTACAATGCATGTCTTTGGACTAGGGGAAAACATGTAAACTCCAAGCACACCGGGTGGAGCCGGGAAATGAACCCCCAAGCCACTGTGCCCCCCATTATTATTATTATTATACTGCATTTCGTTACTCTGTATTCATACTGTGTAATGACAATAAAGTTGAATCTAATCTAATCTAATCTAATTATTATATGGTATGACATTTGATAATGAAATTCAATGGTCAAGGAAATTTGAGGCTGAACTCGCCTAAAATCCTGTGAGATGATATCATCTGGGATGATGTCCTGTTGAAACCTGCACTTTGTGTTCAAAGCCTTTGTTAATGCAAAGCGCTATTTAAAAGGAATAAGCAAATGTATACCTTCTGATTTAAAACAGCCAATTATTAACAAAACTGTTGTTCATTTGGAAATGGACAATAAAGAGTGTCCCAAAAGTCTCCATCCATAGGGAAAATTAACACTTTTTAGCAAAATGTCTTCCAAAATTGTTCATACTTAGTTCATATTATATATTTTTTTCAGCCTTTAAGAATGCCTTTGACAAAAGAAGACTGTATTGAAATCATTCTCATAGCTGGATCAGGAAGCTGTTGCAAGGTTGTGATGGAACCATGGCAAGCACATCACACATGACACCGTTGCCAAACTTATTAACAAATTCAAAAAGACTGTAAGTGTTGCGGACCTACCAAGAAGTAGACGTCCACGAACATCCACTTACAGAGGCACAACTGATGTGGCGCTGGCGTATATAGCCCCCTATGTATGGAGACTTATGTAATATCATAGAGTTTGTAAATAATGGACACCGATAAAAGAACAGTAGAAACAGCTACACTGCCAGCACTGCGCTTTTAAGCATCATCCCAGTGTCCCTTTGTTTTTTTTTTTAAGACAAATGACTCTCAAACCAGAAAAAGACTCATATGATTATTCATAAACAAAACAAATGAAAAAAAAACATTTAAAATAATCTACATGAACATTGCACTGCTTCAGATAAGCAGAAATAAATGTGCGATCATAAGCAAACAAGAATGCTGATGAGGAGAACTAATTATGCCGGCATAATTCAATACAGCATTATTAATTATACACACATGACCTGGAAGCGCAGCTCATACACATACAGAGGGCTCTGGGAGTTTAGGAAGTACAGCTGAAATGATGCATGGCTAACTGTGGTTAAGTAAGTGAACAATGAAAGCGAAAAGGAAAACACAACACTATTTATCTATGATAAAAATGCCATCAAGCTCCATCACAAACACCACCATAACCTTTTCCCATGTAGTGTGCCAAGGGCTTTTAAACTAATACGAGGATCCATAATCTCATCATTCACAATATAAAGAAAACATAGCTTGACCCATTTCAAAGTGAACAAACACTCAAGTACTAGACCAGGCAAAAGTTCATAATAAGCTACATTTATATACAGTCAGGTCCGGAAATATTTGGAAAATGACAGAGTTTTTGTGATCTTGCCTTTATACACCATCACAATGGATTTGAAATAAAACAATCAAGATGTGATCGAAGTGTAGACTTTCAGCTTTATTTTAAGAGGTTCCACAAAAATATGGCATTTAACATTTAGGAATTACAGCCATTTTCAGCAAAGTACCTCCATTTTCAGGGGCTCAAAGGTATTTGGACAAAGTGACAATTGTAAATATAACAATAATTTTAATACTTGGATCCTTTGCAATCAATGACCGCCTGAAGTCTGGAGCCCATGTTCTCAAAACTCAAATTCTTCCTCCAGTTTCCTCCCTGGAGATGCTTTGCCAGGCCTTCACTGCAGCCACCTTCAGTTGCTGCTTGTTTGTGGGTCTTTCTGCCTTCAGTCTTGTCTTCAGTAAGTGAAAAGCAGCTCTACTGGGTTGAGATCAGGCAGCTGACTTGGCCATTGAAGAATATTCCATTTCTTTGCCTTCAAAAAGTCTTGAGTTGCTTTCGCAGTATGTTTAGGGTCATTATCCACCTGCACTGTGAAGTGGCGTCCTATCAGTTTTGTAGCATTCGGCTGAATGTGAGCAGAGAGTATAGCCCTATACACCTCAGAATTCATCTTGCTACTTCTGTCAGCAGTCACATCATCAATAAACACTACTTAGCCCATTCCATTGGCAGCCATACATGCCCATGCCATTTCACTCCCTCCACTATGTTTGACACATGATGTGGTATACTTTGAATCATGAGCTGTTCTTTCGCCATACTTTTCTCTTCCCATCATTCTGGTACAAGTTAATCTTGGTTTCATCAGTCCAAAGAATCTTATTCCAGAACACGGGAGGTTTTTTTTTTTAGATGTTTTCTGGCAAAGTCTAATCTGGCTTTCCTGTTCTTGAATGTTACCAGTGGTGTGCACCTTGTTGTAAACCCTCTGTATTTACGTTCATGAAGGCGTCTCTTGATTGTAGATTGTGACAATGATACACCTACCCTCTCCAGAGTGTTCTTGACTTCTGTTGATGTTGTGAAGGGGTTTTTCTACACCAAGGAAAGGATTCTGCAATCATCCACTTTAGTTGTTTTCTGTGGTCTTTTGATGTTGTTGAGCTCACCAGTGCTTTCTTTCTTTTTAAGAATGTACCCAACTGTTGATTTGGCCACACCTAAGGTTTTTGCTATCTCTCTTATAGATTTATGTTGTTATGTTCAGCCTAATGACGGCCTCCTTCACTTGCATTGAGATCTCCTTGGACTTCATATTGGTAGCTCCAGTCAAACAGCTGCCAACTCAAGACCTGATATCAACTCCAGACCTTTTATCTGCTTCGTATGTCTTGAAGTAATGAGGGAATGGACTGCACCCGGTCAATTAACTTCTTGTCAGTCAATTGTCCAAATACCTTTGAGCCCCTGAAAATGGAAGTACTTTGCTTAAAATGGCTGTGATTCCTAAACGGTAAATACCATATTTTTGTGGAACCTCTTAAAATAAAGCTGAACGTCTACACTTCGATCACATCTTGATTGTTTTATTACAAATCCATTGTAGTGGAGTATAAAGGCAAAATCACAAAAACGCTGTCATTGTCCAAATACTTCAGGACCTGACTGTACATATACAGTGCTGTGCAAAAGTCTTAGGCACCCTATTTTTTTTAGTACAAACTTTGTTATAGATTTTTATTTTATGACTTCTACATTATTGATTCAATACAAAAACATTTTAGATTTCCAAACATTAGTTTTCCAGCACAAGATTAAATGTTACAGAAAAATGTTTGCATGTCAGTAAAGAAAGCAGCAGATTACATAAGAGACCACTTTTCAGAGAAAAAAACATAATGAAGGCTGCTGGGTTTTGCTGCAAAAATAAGAAGCAAGTGTGACAGTCAAAGTCTCCAGAAGAACTGTGGCTGCTTCTGCAAGATGCTTAACTAAAACTATACATGATCCTCCACAAGTATTGCATTTTTATTTCTTTTTCAAGCACTATGCAACTATACTTTTTTTCCCCAACAGCATCTATAAAGTACTGTTGTGTGTACCTACATATGTAGGTTTGTGTGTAGACAATCATGTACTCTATGTGTCAGTCAATACACAAAACAACCTACAGTCAGGTCCATAAATATTGGGACATCGACACAATTCTAACATTTTTGGCTCTATACACCACCACAATGGATTTCAAATGAAACGAACAAGATGTGCTTTAACTGCAGACTGTCAGCTTTAATTTGAGGGTATTTACATCCAAATCAGGTGAACGGTGTAGGAATTACAACAGTTTGCATATGTGCCTCCCAC
>CM040988.1:15464052-15501798 GCA_022985145.1 Pangasius djambal
GAGGCACATATGCAAACTGTTGTAATTCCTACACCGTTCACCTGATTTGGATGTAAATACCCTCAAATTAAAGCTGACAGTCTGCAGTTAAAGCACATCTTGTTCGTTTCATTTGAAATCCATTGTGGTGGTGTATAGAGCCAAAAATGTTAGAATTGTGTCGATGTCCCAATATTTATGGACCTGACTGTATATAAGAGCACTGTTCACAGACAGAGTGTTTCTGGACCACAGCCTTTAGTATAGACCACAGTAGAAAAAAACATCCCACCTGGAGTAGTTGAAGAGTCGGCTGTCCCAGAGAGGATGATCTCCTCGTTTTCCGCTGTGGAAAAAGCATGAATCAGAGCCATCGAATCGGTTCAGGCCATCCTCTGTGTTCTTGGAGGCGTGGCTGTGGACCACGTCTAAAAGCACCATGATGCCCATAGAGTGAGCCACATCGATGAGCTCCTTCAGCTCCTCCGGAGTGCCATATCGACTAGAGGAAGAGAGAGTTCAGTACTCATCAGGTAATGCTGTGATAAGACTGTAAGATAATAACAATGTAAGTAGCCCGCAATATGTAGAGAGCAATTAAATGATTAGCATAAAAATATCCATAAATATAAAGCCGTAAAGCCATAAATATAAAGCCTGAAGCACAGTAGCCATTTCACTGCTAAAACATTTTGCCTGTGCAAAGTCACCTATGTGTCTCTACATGTTTAATACATGATACATGATATTTGACTCAATTGTGTAAATTATTTCCCATCTCAAACTGCATCCTTAACATTTTGGAACCCCAAACAAATCCGCCAGCAATAAAAACAACAGTAGGCCATTTACAATGACAGAGTGGAGGTCGCATTTTTTATTCAAGTGTGATGCTCTTTGCAGAGGAATGTGGAAGATGGAGTGCACTTGACACTTCCTTATGCATCCCACTTGCGTAATTGGTCCTTGAAGGCTTAACTGTCCTTTGGGCTATCATCGCATCGCTCCCCTCATCCCCCACCAAAGGCAAAAAGCCATGCACAGTGACATTGCCCTCGCTTCCCAGCATCCAGCCGCCGCACTTTTTAAATGGCCATGAGAGATCAATCATGGGTGAAATTACTCTGTATATATTACACTCTGGCTTTAAGCTCTCTCCTCTAGCTGAGATGACTGGCGAATTCGTGAGTGTAAATGAAGCATCCCTGCTTGATCTTCCTTTATCTAAGACGTGCGCCACTCTCCGGGATTAACGCCAAATGTATTTACAGGGAGATTAACGGATCCCTTCAGAGTCTTCCAGGACCGTTTAGAGGCACAGCTGACACCAAAGACACAGTTTACAGAAGAAATATACTCATGATTATTGATTATGAATATGCAAAAAGTTATTTATTATGAGTCTCAATGGGGGAAGAATATGGTAATTGGAATCTATGTGTTACTGGATGCCATTAGCAGTACATGACAAATTACGCAGAGCTACTTGCGGCAATAAAACAGCAAAAAAAAAAAAAAAAAAGAAGTGATTTTACACAAAGGCTCTGCTGTTTTAGCACTTCATCTCTTGGATGAAGGAGCTAAACAAAAGTATAAATACTCTTAACGATCGAACTTCTGAATTCCCACACTGGCCAAATTTATTGGTGAGCATCCAAAACTGGGATCATCAAATGACAGTCTCACCCACTTTTCCAACATATTTTTTCACTAAAATTAGGCAGAGGTAAAAAATGTAAAGTACAGAATACTGCCCTGTGTGTGTGTGTGTGTGTGTGTGTGTGTGTGTGTGTGTGTATGGTGGGGGGGGGGGGGGGGGGGGACTACAGAGGGGAAAACACATGAACCGTCAAAAATGCTATCATTAGTTTTTAGATAGAAAATGATGAGCGCTTTTAGGCTGAGTATCAGGAAAAACTGTGAGGAGTGAGACTGACAGTGAGGAAGAATGAGTACTGAAAAGCAAAGGTACATCCCTAGGGCTGCACTATTTTAACCATCAAGTATGTTATTGGATAATCTTGCAGTGAATGTTGGTATTCATTATAAATACTTTATTATTTGTGTGAGGTTTTGTGTGTGAATTTTTGTCAATGAGAGTTTGGCTCATGTCAAATCTAATTGATGACCCTGATCTAGAATGTGGCTGTTTTAGTAAGTTATTAAATAGCATGGCATGACTCGGTATCCAATGCCATGACTCTCAGCAGGGAAAGTGCACTGTATGTAGGAAGCAAATATAGGAATAGTGAATCATTCGGACTTCAGCCTATTCGACAATAGAAGACCTTATATGGATAATGGGGAACAAAATGCAAAGGGAAGCTAAATAGTAGCAAGAGCATAATCCCTTGGGAAAAAAATTTGAAACAATAAATTTTATAATAAATTTGCCATGCCAGATTTTAAATCTGCTTGAAAAAAGGTCATCTAAAACTTTCACAGTCTTTCTGAAGAGTGCCACTCTGGTAGAAAAGTGTTTCTCGCTAAAGACATTATCAGGGAGAGTCTGTGATGATTGTGCTTGACCAGTCAATGGTCTGCTTCATTTTGAGCTCTAAAGGTATGTCCTGACCCACTTTGCATCGCATTTGGGCAAGAAAAGTTACTAAATTCAAGTACTTAGGTGTTACACCATCTGGTAAAAAAGCACTACAATACATAAATTTTACCTGGATGCTGCGAAGAAACTTGTGACTTGGTAACCAAAGCTAGCATAATAGGCGTGTTCCATGATAGCCATCAGCTGAATACAGTTATAGCCTGCAAAAGGGAAAATAAAGAGAGGAAACAAGTTTGAGATAATGCATGTTACAAAATACAAAATACGAGGGTTTTTTTTTAATGGATCAAATTGGAGCAATTTAATTACATTACCAACACTACAAATGTTAATCTGAAGGTTAGTGGTTTGCTGTAAAGTAGAGTGATAGTAGATCCTTTTCTGAGACACTGGTCATACAGCATATGCACACTTGTTCTTTTTGCCAAAAACATCCTCCACTGAATACTCTCGATCCCAAGCAAGTCCCTGACAGGTACATTTCCCTACATCTGGAGATGCAATAGACAGACTGTGGCCGCTGGGACACAGTAAAGGGATGACTTATGGGGTCATGTGGAGCCCTCTTGACCTGGTTTAGTACAGACACATGAATAGAGTCTCTAGTCACGTTGCTTTCTCACTGACAGGTCTTTGAAACTGTATGGTAAAAGACTCAGGAGGCAGATTCGACGAGTCTCGTACTGTTGTTTTTCACAGCAGAGCGGTTTATTTATTTATTTATTTTACTTCATTTCTTTGTGCTGCTTCAGAAAAGGTTTTTTTTTTTTTGAACTGATGACAGCGCTACAGCCTCTGAGGAAGCCTCACTTGGCTCATGGATATACATACGCAGGCACTCGCTCATTCTTTCTCTCATTCTCTCTATTAAACACATTTCCACGCTGCTGGGAAGCGCAGGCATCTTTTATAGATTTCTGAGACAAGGAAAAATTTAACTCTGGAGACCCACCAGTACAGTACTCACAACCAGCAGGTGAAATCAGGTCTCAACTTAAATAATTAACACAGACTAAATATTCAATAAGTAAAGACATAAACTGGTCATTTTTCAAGTAAATTTTTATATATTTTTGTCTGGTGTGGTTTTAAAATGCAGCAAGGCAGCACACTGACTTTAAAGTGGCACAAAAATGCACTCTTTTCTGTAGAATCAACTTAAATAAACATCTTGCTAGAGACATAACACAATTAAAATACAATAACACCAAATTCAAGTAACAGAAGGATCTGCTCAGAGTGGGGCTTATTTATCAATCATTCAGTAAAGCTGAGGCCAAACTGAAGTTTAATCCCACCTGATTTCCAAAAGTTTCAGTCATTTTCTTCATACTCATACTGATTTTCTTCGTACTCACATATGATGATAAATGCCAATCTTCTATAAAGTACCAAGGACGTTCATGACATAGTTGATGTACATTTAGTGAAATTTAGCTCAAAAAACTCCGTAACAGGCAAAGGTCACAGAGCTAAAAATGACAAAATGATGATTAAGTGATGAAAGAGTGCCTCCTAAGTGTGGCATGTGCTAAATCTTCCAGTAATGCAGCTCAGCCACTGCAGCGCATCAGCTACCGCAGACACACACTAACTCTTCCTCCTTTAATAGGGCCCCATTACTTCTAACTGAATAGCTAGTTTTATTTGTCTAAATTAATGAATTTATTTTGGATTGCCCTCTTTAACATTTGAGGATGCCACTGAAATAAATAAGCAATTTATGGGTAAAACGTATTTTAAAAAAAAAATCTGCTCTACAATTTGATGCAATGGAGGTTCAAAATAATGAATAAATTCTCACTAAAAACACAAGAGCTCATTTCCCTGAAATAACAGTATTTTCATGACTAAATGTTCCTGTGAACAATATATGAACAAACCTGTTCATGTCCAGCTTGATAAATGAGGCCCAATGATGGCAACTTTTATACGTAGCATTACTACAATGAGTATGTATTACCTTTTTGACTAGATTTTTTGACTACTTCTCCTCACCTCACACCCAGACAGGGAAATATATTAACCAGCAACATGTTTGACCTTGCTTCTTCCCCACCACTTATTATCATGGGGAAGAAACAAGCCTGTTTCACAAGGATATCTCACATTACAGAAGACTCGCTCGGGCCTCAGAAGAATGTGACATTGTGGCTGCTGGTGGCATTTAATTGCTATTTGATGCTTGCCATCTTGCATATGGGATTCCATCGTGGCAAACTTGGTGACTGCCAAACTTTAATTGAATTTGCATATCATTATTTATTTATTTTTTTTTTACAAAGCGGGCAAATCCGGGGAGAAAAAGTTTCCAATTTTTTACAACACAGTTGTCACGTTGGTACTAACCAGCTTTAATGAGTAATGCACTCTTTTTCTGTCTAAAAAGTTACAGATAAATACATCAGACACAGTACCTCACATTAGATCAGGCCTTACATTTAAGGACATGTGGATACCCTGGAACACTGCATGCAAACTGAAAAAAAAAGCCAGGAAAATACTATTTGCAACTAAACTTATTAGAAAAAGGATCCAAAAAAGTCACTTTATCTGTCCAACCACAAGAGCACCATCTGAAACCCACATACACAAACAAATCTACACACAACAAGCATAACTACACAGAAGAGACACTAATGACCACTTTACATGCCAGCAGGAGCCTGTAAGTGCCTTTTTGACCAGCGGAAGGGCCTGGAGGAGAGGCTCATAGAGACCTGACTGAACAGTCAGTCCAGGATTATAATGCACACAACAGCAGCTCATCCTCCGCACGTCAGGGTTGTTGGGTTAAGCACCACTGCCACTCAGGACCTGTGTGATGAAGGAGGGACCCGGGCAGATAGAAAATAACCTCACTGGCATACAGAAACTAGTATAGAAGGACAGACCTAACTTTCTCTGGAGGAGGCACAAAGTAGACAAAGAACACTGAATAAAAATCCAAACACTTATAAAAGACACAGAGGAAACAGCTGTTGCTCTTATATCATTACCAGTTCTAATGAGGCCTAGACATTGAGCTTGTTAGTGTGATGTAATGTTAGTTAAGCTCGCATACCCAACACACCGATTTAGTGGTCAGAGTTTACAAGGAAATGTCTTACCAAGGTCTTTTATTCGAGGCAGCACGTTGTGTGTGAAGTTGCTGTAAGATGCCACTTTGCCCTCTGGGGATGCGATGCCAACATGTGACTCGTATATCCGTAAACTGTGGGGCTTCCGTGGCCGAGGATGTTTATGCTAAAGCACAGGAAAAAGTGGACGTGGCTCAGTCTCCCAATAAATACTGCATGTGCAAAACTAAAAATCTTGGACTAGGCTCAGTAAACATCAAATTGACCTTAAAAATTGATGTGGTCTGGAAAAAAACATCAGATGTTATGTCTAAATTCTGCTAAAGAACCAAATTGTTGTAAAATCGGCTTTGGACCAAAACTGGGCTATAACACATGTTGAAACCTCTATTCTAAGAAACTGTAAATATATTTCTCTAAAAACAATGTAGAAATGCAAAAGCACATCTTATATAATAAGCAACACAAACTTATGACCTTCTGTCTAAACACTGTCATATCAGCTTATCAAAGTTAAAAAAAAAAAAAAAAAAGCACTCATGGGTGATCGCACAAACAGGGTGACATTTAATTCTAGTAACCCTTAAAAATCAGACTTGATTTTTAGGAAATCATTTTTCAACACTGAATTTAAGAAATCAGGCAATTAATCATTCCAAAAATGTATTAACCCATCTTAGACCCATCTCAGTCTCGTTTATAAAAGGTTTCTTTGCTGAAAATTGTGCTGCATTTTGCTCTTAAATGAGCAACAGGGTTGAAAGTTACAAGGTTGAGGTTTTTTTTTTTATCACAGAACTACTAAATATACCAAATGTGATTAACTAGCATCCATACCAATGTCTTGAGGGTATTAAGAACATTTTAATGATTTAGTGAAATTAATAATTTTATTTTCAGCCCATAATGTCTACATTTCTAAAGTCACTAATCTATAACAGATTATAGATTATAGTCATGGGCTGAGACAGATTAAAAAAAAAAAACTGTTTTCTAGGTGCTGTAGATAGATTTTTATTAATGTTTATTAACGTAGGTTGATGTGAAGGACATTTTACGTATGTTCAAAATGTCTTTTATATTTGCTTTACATACATATTAGTAACTGTATTATCAGTGGGAGCCCAACTGCAGAATTACCCTCATTCATCGCGCAATTGCATTTTAATGTAAGCAATCTTTTCACCACCACCAATTAAACCAACCTCGTTTTAATATACTGTAGGCACTTACCACATAAGGATGAGGAGGATCCCAGTACACCCAGTCATACACAACAGACAAGTTATCTTTGGTAACATACGTTGCCCAAGGTGAAATTCGGTACAGTCGCTCTCCTTCTTTGGTGTGAAGCACCACCTAGAGAGCGTGACAAATGATGAGAAGTTATGACAAGTGCAATCACATATGCAGAAGTAGGTAAAAGACTCTCAATACAACAGCTGATGGATGTTTTAGTCTGGGAGTTGCATAAAAATGAGTCTTCAAGATTGTGGAAGAGTCTCTTCTGTTTAGTTTGTTTGAAAAGTCCAAATTAGTATATAGCCCAATTCATAATGAACGCATGACAATTCTACAGATTTATGAATTATGTAGAAAAAATTTACATCAACATTGTAGAATAACTGTAATACTGTACATCTCTTGAAATACAGGGTTCAATAATATGCCAAAATAAAAGCCATGTAGAAATTGTTGTAGCTTCCTAAAGTTTTTAAGAAATATTTCTTCAGGACAGCATGCTGGTTGCTGCTAGGGTTCCTGGTTCAATCCTGACCCCAGTTTACTGTCTGTATAGAGTTTCACATGTTCTTCCTGTGTCCTTATTTGTTTCCTCCCACCTCCCTAAAAGTAGGAGCCTTCATGTAGGAGGATTGGCTCCCAGGTGTATCCATGATGCCCTGAGATGGTTGGCATTCCATCCAAAGTGTCTTCCTGCCTCACTTCCAGTGTTCCTGGGATAAGCTCTGGATCTACCATGACACTGGCCAGAATAAAACAGTTCCAGAAGATGCATGAACGAATTCTTCAAGTCTTCACTGCATCTGATTTCGTTCTATTATGCTATCCCATCAGGACAGAAATGATTCATCGCAAAATAAACATAATCAGTCAGAAGATCATTGTACTGATTTAAAGGGGGGAAAGTGGACCCAAACCATTTTACTTTTTTTTTTCCTCAAGTGAAAATACAGTAAGATGCACAATCTCAGTGGCTAAATAACTCAGTTTTATACTTTTACAGCACATCACCGTTATTTCCATGACATTTTATCCATTTTCAGTTCCAGATATTTTCCATGCCAGAAAAACGAGTCTATAAATTTCCAGGTCTCCCAGGATGTGTGGGTATTCATTTTCACATCTTAGCAAGACTTATACTGTATGTCAAGAAGGAAGAGAGGGAATGCATGTGAGTGGATGTGTGTTTGTATAATTCAATCAGCTGAAACACTGGCCTTTCAATGTGACTAAAGACTATTAATCCTACACAGTAGGACTGCTTCTGATCAGAGTCATTTAAAGACACATTTACTGAAAGTGTTGAAATCTTGTGATTTCCTTTGTGCAATCTGACCCATGCCTCGGAAGCTGTTTGGCAATGCGAGGAAGACAAAGCATTTTGTCAGGGAAAGATAAGAGTCATTTGATCCTTGGCGCATCATTTGCTGAAAGTTATTTATAGCCAGACTAAATTTATTCATCTCTGGAGGGGAGAATGTGATCAAATGTCCCGCATTTGAGTAAAACACCAATGCAACTTGAAAGTTCATTTTAAATCTAAAAATAACGTGCAGTATAGGAAACAAAACACACACACACACACACACACACACATACACACACACACACCCACACACATAAAACCCATCATACAATATATGTGCACACACAGACCTATAATCCCAGGCTCCAATATGTATGCACACACACACACACACACACACACACACACACAAACCCAGGCTCCAATATGTATGCACACACACTCACACACTAAGAAATAGTTCTTAGGTGTCAATTGTTATTATAGTCATTATTTGAGCCTCAGTGTCGATCACACTCTCTAAACAGAAAAAAGGCGAGGGTATTTGTTTGGCTGTGCAGTCTGCAGTTCTAATCTAACATACGTAAAGTATTCGCTCTTCTTTTCTCTGCCTGTGGTGATGTAATGTCACGGCACAGTCAGCATGGGACCACAGATCGATGCTGGAGCATTTCTCCCAGCATGAGCACACCCCAAGGCGCTGTCTTTTTCACTCTCACTCTCTGAGGATGGATCATTTGACGCCGCCTTCTCTCAACTACCATGGAGAGGTAATGACTAGCCCATTGGCCCCTGCAGGTGACCCACAGAGCAGCATCCCATTGCGCCTCGGTCATTAGCAGCATCTCTCCGGAGAACCCGGCAAGTACTCTCTCACCAATTGTACTTTTTACAATTACTGCCAAAGCACTGGATGAATGAAGGAATGCAGTGCAAGACAGAATGACAGACAGAAAAAGAAAGAGTGAATGTGATACACACAAACATAAAATGCATGTAAAAGGATATAAACACAAATTTTATTGCTTGTATAAATCCAAAAGTAAGCAATTTCAATCAAATATTGCTAACAAAGATGGCATATTCATGTTCAGTGACAGATAGTAACTATTACTACTTTCCAATACGAGTTCCAATACTAGTTGAATTTCTTTTTAATATTCATGTGAAATAATCAAGTAATCAAATAAAAATGTATGTTTGAAATCCCCATTTTCTTTTCTTAGTAACCTATAACACATCTTTCAATACTGTTTTGTAAACTTTTTTTCCCTAGATGCCCATTAATGGAAAACAAGCATACTTTCTCCTCACACATTTTAATTATGCATCAATTTTCTTTTAATTAAAATGAATGAATGAATGAAAAATCAGAGTACTGTATGTGTCCTAAAAATGTACGCCATGTAGTGAGCACAAAAGTAAATAGGAAGTCATTTGGGATTTGAGATTCCTGCATAAGTAGAGTTGCATGTAGAGGAGAGATGACTACATTACACAGTGTAACATGCATAATCAAATCTCCTATTATGTCCTCATAATACACAGTGGCACTACTGTTAATGTCCCGTTTGTCTGAGGCATCATAAAATTGGTGGCTAATCTGTATGCATTTCAACAATCATTTTGTAAACAATTGAAATACAAGTGCAAAAGTAATTTTACAGTTCTATCAAATTAATGATACCGCATTGCCTGCATAGCTGTGAAGCTAATTAAGAAAGCTAGCTGAGTTAATGTTATCAGATCTAACATTAAGATGTTTAAGTTGCTTACCTAGCACTGGCTAGCTCGGCTATATCAGCCACTAGCTAATATTAGCAGCAACTGATTAACGGTTTATTCCTATTATTATGGCAACCCATTACTACACAAACAAAACAATTCTTACATGGTAGATGTATGTAATACAACATCCAGTTGTAAATGAGCTTCAGTACTAAATTAAATATCAGTGTAAAATGTTTGTTAGCAGCTGAGCCACTATTTAACCAGCTAAAATAACCGGAAGTCAATGACCTTCAATCTGGGGGCTGAAAATAATCTTTGTAGAATTTTTAGAATGTAAAATACAGTGTAAAACAATATTAATTGCATAAGGTTTCCCCTATAAGATCCAGGAATCTGGAAAAGACTGCGACTATTGTCCTGGAGGTTAATTCAGCCAAGCCTGAGCCCACTGGCCAACCTGAGGAAGAAGTGAGTGCCAGAGTCTTAATCTGCTTCTTATCACTTGCTGCCTGACCCAGAGCTGACAATTACAACCCACAAGCCAGAATGCAGGCTCAGACCTGCTGAACACCATCCAGTCACCTCGTGTCCTCCAACATACGTCTTCCACCATGACTCATCACACTGTAGACTTAATATACTCTTTGGTGCTAGTGTCATCTTGACTCCACTGCTAGGTGAAATTCCAAACTGATTCCAGTACAGAAAAGTAAAGAAAGGGTGAACTCACTGCTAATAGTAGCTGTTGGTTTTAAATGGACTCAATTGGACTATTACAATTTCAGGGTATAACCGTACAGAATCATGGTGAGGAGTTGACTGAAACTGTGAAACCGTTGTATGAAGAAATTCGTTGAGATTTTGGACTATTTAGAATGGTACATGTGGTTTCTACTCAAATTTCTTTGATTATTAGCATTTTTATTAGACAACGAAGCATTTTTATTACCCGTAAGTAACTATAGTTATAGCTACCAAATCATTCAATTTACTGCTCCTGGCACCTAGAGGGATGATTATAATAATCAGAATAAAAAATAAAGTACATTAATAAAGAATAAAGGGTATTAACAGGTTTGAAAGAGAGCGCTAATTCTGGTAATGGCAACGGCAGGTAAGCATTAGGGTTTGGAAATATGACATAATAATATCATAATATTAATATCAATATTGTGATCAATTATGTCTCAATACACTTTTTTACACATTCTTTTCATAACTTAAAAACACTGTAAGCACCTTATTTGATATGTTAATGTTTTCTACCTCTTGTAATACATACATTTTTTATTACACTTTATTATTATTATTATTATTATTATTATTATTTCCCCCATTTCAGTGTTAACCTTTGTTGACATAATATAAAAGTATGATTGAACTAATTTTTAATGTTTTTTTAAATGCAACACTAGTTTGAGATATATATATATATATATATATATATATATATATATATATATATATATATATATATATATATATATATATATATATAGTTGAGGTCAAAAGTTTACATCCCCCTTTCAGAATCTGCAAAATGTTAATTATTTTACAAAAATAAGAGGGATCATATAAAATGCATGTTATTGTTTATTTAGTGCTGACCTGGATAAGATATTTCACATAAAAGATGTTTACATATAGTCCACAAGAGAAAATAATAGTTGAATTTATAAAAATGACCCCGTTCAAAAGTTTACATCCACTTGATTCTTAATACTGTGTTGTTACCTGAATGATCCACAGCTGTGTTTTTCTGTTTAGTGATAGTTGTTCATGAGTCCCTTGTTTGTCCTGAACAGTTAAACTGCCTGCTGTTCATCAGAAAAATCCTTCAGGTCCCACAAATTCTTTGGTTTTCCAGCATTTTTGTGTATTTGAACCCTTTCCAACAATGACTGTATGATTTTGAGATCCATCTTTTCACACTGAGGACAACTGAGGGACTCATATGCAACTATTACAGAAGGTTCAAATGCTCACTGATGCGCCAGAAGGAAAAACCACGCATTAAGAGCAGGGGGGTGAAAACTTTTTGAATTTGAAGATAGGGTAAATTTAACTTGTTTTGTCTTCTGGGAAACATGTAACTATCTTCTGTAGCCTCCGAAGGGCAGTCCTAAATGTACACATCTCCATTCTGTTCAAAAGCACCCCCCGGCACTTAATGCATGGTTTTTCACACAGTCATTCCTGGAAAGGGTTCAAATACACAAAAAATGCTGGAAAACCAAAGAACTTGTGGGACCTGAAGGATTTTTCTCAAGAACAGCAGGCAGTTTAACTGTTCAGGACAAACAAGGGGCTCTTGAACAACTATCACTAAACAAAAAAACACAGCTGTGGATCATTCAGGTAACAACACAGTATTAAGAATCAAGTGGATGTAAACTTTTGAACAGGGTTTTGAACTTTTGACCTCAACTGTGTGTGTGTGTATATATATATATATATATATATATATATATAGTGTATGGTGGAGACGTTTTCAAATATCATGATGTGATTTTTTTTCTCATATCAACCACCCAGAGTTAGCATCAGTCTGAATTGGCAAGGAAAGATGAAGCACAGTACAGCCTACTTAAGTGTCTTATTGTAATATAGCAGGTAAACACACAAGACATCAAGTCTCACCTTTAGCTTGGAATTGTGAGCAACAGCTGGTGATTTGTCCTCCTTAGGTGGTATGTGCAGCTCCCATTTCCCAAAGCCCATCTTTTTATATGGGTGAGAAAAATTATCCCAGCCATCTATTTTAATCAAAGAGGAAAAAAAAGCTTCAGTTTCAGTCTGAAAGACTTTACTCAACTAAAAAGTAAAGACAACATCGAACAACCTGATATTCTTAAACAAATAATATCAAAAAATGGTGGATTAACCCCATCAAACTGGCCATCCTGCCCCTTCCTCGGGGAAAAAATTCATGATGGTTTTAGAGAATCACTACATCGCAATTCTTTGAGCGATGGATGCAGTTTGTTTTCTTGTCAAAATAAAGATACTTGTCTAATTAGCATGTGCTGATTTGTCCAATCCATTATCAAACTACTGTGTAAATTTGTAGAACACAAATAAATCAAATAATAAAGATTTGTTCGACTTCCTGGTTTAGTGCTTTTGTTTTGCACACATATCAGTGTTGATTCAGCATCAAGATAAAAACTGTGTGATTGAATATTGCTTTAGACAATAGTTTTGTTTGTTTTTTGCTCTGGTTGGTTCCTCCAGTCACAATCAAATGTTCAGTGTATTTAAAAAAAATAACTTTAAAGCAGACTAAAATGTAAATGAATAATTTTTAAATTATTTGCAAGTATAATCAAATAACTGTGAGGTCAGAGATCAATACCCATGATGGTCAGTAATAAAGTTTACATGCTGTATAGTTGAGTGTTAAGATGTATTGGTTCTGTAGTCTGGCATATTTTTTTGTGAAGCAGTGGCTATGCTCTGTAGTTCTTAAAAAAAATTATGAGAACAACATCATTTGTTTTAGTCGCTCAAAACTGATGAAAAACACGCATAATGCCAACTTTTAAAAAACAAAAACTGTAAGTAGACAGTAACTTTTTTTGTCTTAAGTTCCAAATAAGAAAATAAGAATTACATCAATGTCACAGATTCAAAATTCAGGCATCAGCTTAAAAGGAGAAATAAGAAAGAAGTCTTCTTAGTTTCTTTTTAACAGAAAAAAACACTGCTCTGCATAAAAAAAAGGTTTAAAAACAAAGCTCCTCTGTCATTCAGGAATAATAATCTATTTTACATGTGATCATTTAAGAGATGACTGAAGTCACTTTTTTCCTCCATCTACGGCTGTACACAAGCCCCTTTTATTCTTGTTTTCCAGTATTACAAAGATCCTAATATAAAATGAGAATTTACTTGAAATACAGATAATAGCTTGTAGCCTTATTTTCACAAAGCTTTTTGTGATTTCTAAAGTATTAATTTACATTTCAATGAAATAATCGCCTAAAGAATATATTAACCAAGGCTTTTTGGTTGTTTTTTTTAGTGTTATTGCACTAGCTTTGTTTTTACCACTCTAAAAGGAGTATAAAAGTATATAATTGGGCTGCTTTATGAATAGCAGGACACAGAAACAGGAAACCAGTGGCAAAAAAGGATGGAAACTAAAGATCTTTTAATTGAGGCAGTAACAGTGACCGAATGACACAATCGACTGAATGCTTCAGCACCGATGAAATTTTAATTTACAAACCTTTAGGTAAAAGAAAAATCCAGTTTATACATACTGAAGTCTCCACTGAGGAACAGAGCCTCAGCAGCTGGAGCCCACTCTTTAAAGACGAGGCTGTTGTCCGGTAGGCGATGTGCTCCGAAGGTCTTATAGCTGCGTGTGAACTGATCAAAGCCCCCTTCAGCCTCCTCCAGGAGCATCAGCTGCTTCTGAAACAAACCATATCTGCCAAACACAGACACAAGGGGAGATACACATCAATAAACAAGAATCGACTAGGACATAACCTCAGTATTCCCACCTTGACCACATGAAGGGCTAAGCAAATATTGTGAAAAATTAATAGGGTTGATGGCCCCCAGGCTTCAAACAGTGAAACACATCAGTGAAAGATTATACTGATTATAGAATTCAAGGACACTAAGAGTGGCGTATAGAAAATCTGTTCAAAAGCATGCTGCCTGTTTCTGCAGGGAATGTACAAAAGTTCAAGTTGAGTAATGAACAAGCTAACCAGGTATTTTGTAGTATGTACCATGCATTGGCAAACCAACGAAGCAAAGAGCACTTTTTTTTTTTTTATGTTACAACAGAGCAGTACAATGTGTACACTTTTTTTGTGGCTGCATGGGAAAAACTATATGTGGTTAAAACTACAGACAACACTAAACTAAACTTGTTTTCATGAATCTCAACTATTTTAAATTCTGGGTACCCCAAAGTGAAAATGGAGAAAACTGCATTTAAAGATTTCACTCCAAACTGCGGCACAGACATGATGGACATTTTGATAGCTTGTAACTGGTTACGTCCATTTAACTACACACACATAACTATCGAATACAGTGAAAAAAAACAGAATATGTGTTCAGTCAGATTTAAGAGAACATATTAAGTAAAGTTTACAAAAAATATTAAGTTTCTCATCAAAATGTGCTTTCATTGCTTACGTTAAACTTAATTTAAACAAGGTTCTAATTACTAGAGTGACTTATGTGGTGTGAGCATGATCAATTCACTTAGTATTAACGTAAACCAGGTACATTATGAAATCTCACAAGGATGTTGGCAATGACAGGAAGTATAACTATAGTATTATGTTAAGACAACTAAAATACAGTGGTGTAATGTGACTGTCCCAGATCGCTATTGACCTGCGTTTGATCCTCAGTTAGGCTGAGCACAGAGTTAGGTTTTATTTAGGGCGTTCAAAATACATCAAATCCTGATGAATGTACAAAAACAAATTGTGTTAATACAACACAACTCAATCACATAGAACCGATGTACGCATTTGAATTAAGTTAATTCAACAAGTTTTTTATTTTCAGTGTGACTTGAGCAAATCGTGATATTTACTGTGTGAGGAAATCACACTTAGCTTTTAAGATTTTAGACATCTTTAGGCAGACTGACTGTTTTTACCACCGTGTTTGTTAAACTGGCTCCTTATACAACATCTCTGGAGGAAGACTAGCCTAGACAGGATCAGAAAGATAAGATGAAAATGTCATTTTCATGCATTATTGACATGCAGATGTCAAGCATTAACTTTTTTCAGGAATTTCTGCTACGGTAGCTCTTCTGTGGGATCCGACCAGACAGGCTAGTCTTCGCTCCCCATACGCATCAGTGAGCCTTGGTTGCCCATGACCCTGTAGGCGGTTCACCGGTTGTCCTTCCTTGCACCACTTTTGGTAAGTACTAACCACTGCATGTCAGGGACAGCCCAAAAGATCTGCAGTTTTTGAGATGCTCTGACCCAGTCATCTAGCCATCACAATTTGGCCCTTTTCAAAGTAGCTCAGATCATCATCTATATTCGTATTGGAGGAGCTTTCCATCTCCAGCCTTAAAGACTCTCAATTCATTGATGAGGAGCCTTTTCAATTAATTTCCAGTAATTCAGAAGTGCCAACATAATTATATAAATAAATAAAGCTATCACAAATATCACACTTTACATCCCCAGTGCCAACAGTTATAAATCTGATTTCTGTGTTTAAAACCTTCTTTATCAGCCTTATAGGTAACATTAATACCAATCTAATACATCTACTATTAATGCCAACATTTTACATTAATTAAAATGTTTATTATAAACAACAGTTAGCTGACGTGGTATATTTCTTTACTCTTTAATATCATAACTAAAGGCTGTAAAGGCAAGAAGTGGTTGAAAAGTGTAATGAATTACCCCAAATAACTTACTTAATCTATAATAAATAACTATAATTAATGGCTATAAAAATAAAACAATATTTTATACCGCTCATTCCAGATTAATATATGTTTGTTGTTACATGAAAGCCATGAAAACATATATAAAATAATGAACCTGCTCCTTCCAGTTCTGTCTGAACTGGTGATCCTAAAAGCCTCTGCTATTATAATAACTCAGACGCTGTGAACTGGGTGGAGAACTGGCTTAGTGACGCCCAATAAAGTGCTGATATTCTTGGCATGTCCCCTGGCTCGTGTCCCAGCTGATTAGAGTCTGGAGAAGACATCCAAAACTGCATCTCAATCAGCCTGTCAAGGAGATTTCATAGGAAGCTGATTTCCAAACTAGTCATTACTGAACCGCTGCAGAATCAAAACTTGAGCCAACCTTATTATTAGTAATAATGAGTACACAATTGGAATACACTGTTGTTGTTCTTGATGTCCTCTTCAGCGTGTTTCCTATCTGACTCTTCCTACAAACTACTTTTTCTCTGAGGCAAAAGAACGATATAGACCTTGTTATTTAAACACCTAGATTTTTCACAGAATGCGCATGCTCTGCTAGCTTTCTTCGTTTTCCCATGTGAGGTTTTATAATTCCCTAAATTCAGCAATGCAGAGTACATTTTGTACTGTGAAGTTCTGGCATTACATGTTAAGATTTCTTACACGTTTGACAAATCACCCTGAGCTTCATGTTCCTTTCAAAGGCAGCACCTGAAAGTGTGGCACAATGTACTAAAGACAATTGGGTAATTGATTACACCAAGCAGAACAAGAATATTTTTTCCTCAACTAAAAGTTAAGAAATTACGTGCATGCATGCACGCAACCACGTAAGTGCGCACACACACACAAACACACACAAACAGTTTTATCTTCATTCAAGAGTAGCCCATGACAGTAAAAGCACAGTTGGGATTCAGCATTGTGTCACTAACTACTAAATTCCCCATAATCAAATTAGTAGAAAAGATATAAAAACTTATAAAAAGAAAGTTTAAAACGTAAAATGAGTTTTTTTCTGGCTTTAATTCAAATGCAATGGAGGAAGCATATTAACATTCTCTACCACATCATCATTTCAGACAGTTTACTGGTTAGAATAAAGATGAATTTCAACCAAAATGCCATACACTATGTAAGGAATAAACAGCACACTGGGGCATGCTGTTATAGAAAATTAATCAAAGAATGTGGTAATGTTTTACCACCTTGATGATGTTACCACCCTGAGTAACCTGTACCATAGCAATTTACCAGAGTTAACCTTTTTTAAAATGATTGAATAATGCCATGTCATACTTTTTTATCCTTTTATAGTTACATTTAATGTTGTGGCATGTTAACAGGAAACTGGGAAGTCCTCTGTTCCCATGTTGGAAAACTTAAAGTTTTCCGCTTTACCTCAGCATTGACGGTCCTGACTCTTTCCATAAATGCATCTCCTTAGAAAAGAAAACCTCACCATATCAAAGATTGCAGATGTTTTGTAATCCTTTAATGTGGGGTGTCCACCATACAAGTCCCTGTTACTACGAAAATTAATCACCTGCTGACCAATCAGATTTGAGAATTCCCTGGCGCTGTAGTAAAAGAAACTGTATGCCAGTTCTGCCATCTCTGTACTGAAGGGGAAGATACTCTGAGCGCAGCAAACCTTTTGAAAACCAATAAATATATGTAAAACATGTTAGTTCAAGGTTCACAAATGAAACAGGATGCCATGTTGTGACATCTCACAACGAGGAAGATTTGGTGAGAGGCTATGGCCCACCATAGGTCTTCATAATTATTCATACTTTAATTTTAATAATGATAACTTACTTCCCTTAATTAAACATCAGTCGTGGTTTGGGAGAGTTTATCTAAAGTTGGTTAACTAGACAGGATCAAACCTTGGATACTGGAGCTCTGAGGAAATAACACTTCCTGTTATACCACCACTGTGTACCATCAATTGCATGCACTCAATCAATCTGACTGAAGTCTTACTCTGATTCAGATTTCACATTCATATTCAATTATTATTTAGTCCTGGTTAGGGTGTGAGGTGTGAAAAAACCCTGGATGGAACCTAGGGGCAACTGAGCCAATCTATATACATGCACATTTTTGGGAGGTTGGAGGAAACCAGAGAACCCAGAGACACACAGACAGAAACCTGAGCTTAGGATCAAACCAGAGTATATACAACAAGCAAAGTTTTTTTTTTTTTTTTGTAAATCAAACTATATAACCAGTTGCCTAATGTTTGAAAATGGCAGGTGAGAGAAAGGTGAAAGGGCGTATAATGTACAATTCAAAAGAAAATTGCATTTTTTTTGTTTATTCACAATGATAAAGTGAAAAAACTATTGTGTTCCTAAACTACAAGAAATGATTAATAATCAGGATTTCAGTACTGAGCAAAATATCACTGATGACCTTTTTTTGCCCTTTATTCCACGGCCTGAGCCTGGATGAATACAACCCTTGAAATCTTGTTTTGCCAGCAGATCCTTAATGATGTTACAGTTCAGCATAATTCCCCTTATTCTGTTTATTAGGAGTCGAATCAGGAGTGTTAATTCAAGGAAAGCACTAAAATGTACAGGACAGTGGTAGGAATTCTAGATAATTGGCAATTATTGGTATATATCTCCAGCCTCAGCCAAACACACTCAGAGAAGAAATGTGAATGTAGAAGAAAACTTCTCAGAATGTAGAGAGTTCAAAAGAGAAAAAAAAAAAAGTCAAAATCCAGGCTGAATAAATGCGAAAAAGCTCGAGTGCTCGCCAGCAGTCTTTAAGTATTCAGCTCATCTTCTCTCTATAATGTGCACAGGTGTTCAATGCAAGCCTGATTGAAGAGAACAGCTGGAGAAACTGTGAGCTCACCACGGAGAACACAGCCAGGTTGACACGGCCAACATTTTAGTCCAGTCAACATGGTGGCATTAGAGGACAGCAGGGGTGTTCAATTTTGTTCTTGGACAGAACACTGAGGAACAATGTAACTCAGTAAGGCCAACTGAGCTTAAATATAAAGGACATGTTGCCATGAAGGCATCAGCAAAGTAGCTAGATTGATAATCATGACAGAAAACGAAGACATTATGACACAATTAGGTCAAAAAGTCCAGGCAAAAAAAGCATAATTTCTGTAATATGAAACCAAAATGTTTAAGATGCACATCACATCTTGCATTCTAGAAATTCACACAGCTGGGAGAAAAGCTTTTCAAACAGCATTTGAGCAGGCAGTTGACGAGAGAAACTTGTTCCACAGATCTACTACTTCATCAACTCCACTCTTACCAAGAATGAACATTTTTGAGTTGCTCGTATGCACTCTCAGTACTGCAGAGAGTTCGTCTTATCCTGAATGTGAAAAAACTGCACATGCTTGTAGATTAGGATGCTGACATTAATAGCAAATCCTACTAGTCCCCTTGGGGCCTGTCACACAGGGTTTGATCAACAACGTACTTGCTGCAGTCTGCAGGACCCACTTTTCAATTGCTGTTATCACAGTCAATTAGAAAAGCCCACTTTATCACCAAATTCACGAGTGGCAATGAGCAATTTTACATGACGTCATAAGAAAAGCTATAACAGCTAACCTCCCCACCCCCCACCTATGTTAACAACAACATCTGATTGGTCAGAAGGTGTTGATTACTTTTCTATGACAGCAGCTGTATATAGTACATGACATTACTAACATGTAATGATTCTATGTAATATGTAATATTTTTATAGTAACAACTAACACAGGGACCTGTATGACAGACACGCCACATAAACTGATTTAATATGTATAATTGTTGATATGGTTTTCTGTGAGGAGATATTAATTTTTGGAAGGAGTCTCCAGTATTTTGAAGATCTCCAGTGATCTGTAACAGTCAGAGTTAGGAAAGTTTAAGTTTTTCACCAGAAAAAACTCCTCAAGACTTTGTGTTTTCCGGGTTTCTCGGTAACATGACAAGCTGCATTTTGTGTCTTATTAGCTTCAAGATAAAGAAAAAAGAGAGACTATTGAAGGAATGACTGTTTATAGCAGTTATAAGTGATAATAGGAACTATCGAACAACATTCAACATAATTAAAAACAGACAAAATGTATGTGTCATTCTTGAATAAATAAAAAATTGTTGGCGTTGCCAAACTGCTGAAGTATAAGGGGAATAAAACTTTTCTTGATACTGGATAACACCACATACGAATCAGAATTAGCTATATGCTTAAGTCAGCCTGCTTTAACCTATCTACAAAAACTGGACTGATTTCTATCCTGTTCACTCAATGTCAATGTGTCCAACTGTTATCGAATCTGCATGTAACACATTTAAAAGCAAATGTTAAAGAATTAAACGTTAAGTACCTTAATAAATTTCATATGAAGTATAACATTTAGACAGAAGTTTACTCTGCCCTATAAAGTCATAGAGTTTGCACATAATGATAGCATTAAAGCTTGGTTTTTTGAGTGAATGTGGGGAAAAAGAAAAGAGATTGTGTAAGCAACAGTGTACACTTTACTGCATGGGGATAAAGTTCTCATATGTGGCAATGCATTTCTACACAATTCACAACTAGTTTTTGGGAAAAAAAAAAACTTGAACAGGAGCCTCGTGGTCGTCTCTAGTGAGCTCTGTTCTGTTGGCTAGGTCTCTTGTCTTTTTATTAGGTCATTTAAACATTTTAATATTTTGTTGTCATCTGAACAGAGTGTGTAAGTGCTCTTCTCTGCTATGATGACAATTTGACAGCTCAGGAGCAATCGTGGACATTTTGACAGCCGATATCCGATCACAAACTATCTATTAGGCTCATGTCCAGCAACTTAATCAAAGCATGACATTCAGTGTGTGAGGAAATCACACTTGGCTCACAAGGTTTTAGACATCTTTAGGCAAACCACATTATTTGGTAAAAAATATGTTTATGTTGTCTGAAAGCAGATAAGTATATTATTGGCAGAAAAATAAAATTTTGTCTGTTTTCCAGAATTCAGTCACAACAACATATGGGTTTTTCCCAAGCCACCACACATACTCCCACCCCAACAATTCCCTTACCCCCTGTATATCTAATAATGATGCCAAGCCAAAAAAAAAACTTTTACTTATTTCCTCTGTTAACTAATTTTAATGCAAAGACAAGTACATTGTTGTGTTCGCTCACTGCACTCAATTATGTCTCCTGAATCACACTCCATTCCCTTAATTATTCCATCAAGTGAAATCGTCAATATTAAATATTCATGAAAGAGCAATGGGTAAAAAAACAGTTTTTGCCTCTTTTGGTTTTGTTTGGCAGTCGGCCAGGCAGGTCGGCACATTCTACACATTCGGAGCAATGGGTAAAAATTTAGCCTTTGCTCTTGGGCAATGACCTACAGACATCCTCATGAGCCTGCTGTATCTGTGCTACAGTAATACCAGTAACAATTAGCATTAGGTCAATGAAGATCAATTTAACCTGGGGGAAAAAAAAAAAAAAAAAAACTCTGGTCATATTCTGGTCTCCAACATGGCTCACCCTATTTAAGTATAGTACATCATCTGTAAATAAGACAATGTTCCTTAGAGAGCCTCGTAAACACATTTCACTTGGAATTATTTCACTATTAAAAGCAGTTACCCAGAGAGAAGGGAAATTGATGACCTTTAATATTTTTTGATCCTTGAGAGACATTAGATCCTTCAAAGTTAATTAAACAAGTCTATTTCACCTTCAGGTCTCTGTGGCAATAACAGTGGAACAGTCACAGGTTTGGGAATGATTACGGATAACTCTGTCATCCATGAATATTAAAGATTTTTTGCTCATTCAGGTCATGTTAAATGTTGTTATGCAACATCATTGTCATAATCATTACTGATGAGGCAGCACAGGGGCATGATTATCATAGAAAATACTGCGTGTAACTGTCAAAATGAGTTCTGCAAATTGTAGCTGCTTTTACATGGGTCACCTTCTGCACTTATACAGTTTGTATAAGTATAGTTTAAATATTATAAGATTGTATGAGTAAATATATTATTAATATTAAATCACTAATTCAATCATGAAGTAACTTAATTAAGATCTTAGAAATTAATAAAATGATGCGTGTTCTTTTTATTTTGGGTAGATACAGTACTGTGAATAAGTCATTGTTCATTTTCATATAGCCTGCTTTTTCTCTTACATATTAGTCTTTCAAAAACATTTAATTTGCAATTTTATCAAAAATAAAAATCAAATAATAACCAAAGAGATTTATTTATTTATTTAATTGACTGTATTAAGTATTAGGTCATGTTTCTGTTTTTTTTTTTTTTTTTTTTTTAAATCAATCTGAGACTAACTGTAACAAGCTGTAACAAGTTCTACAAGAAATCTGGAAAAACCTACGAGCCAATTTCTTTAGAAAAGTTCATGAAAGTGCAGGGATGTGGGAAGGCATTTTACATTGGGGTGCTGGAATTTTAAGCAACATATATGTGACGTGTGCTGCCTATATATTATTATAATTATTATTTTAGCAGTTGTAGTTCAAGGAATTCTCAGTAACCCCACTTCCCACATTCTTGTGACAGTGTAAGAGAATTTATGCAGTTGTAAACACGAAAGCAAACAATGATCTGATTTATTTTATAATGGTTAGTTTAGGGTTTAGTACTCAGTATATTAATTATTTTTCATTTCATTATATTTGAAGTGCCTAATATGAAGTGCTTTGGAAGTGCTTGAGAGCGTACTGTATGTATTCTGTTTTCTGTATTTTATCATCATGCTGAGCCTTTATTCATTATTTATTCCTTATTTCTTTGTTTATGTGATAATTTCTGCATTTATTTATTTATGTAAAAATGAAGAGGCGTGATTTTTTCACATTTCACAGGTAAAGCCATGAGTTCAGGTCCTCCATACATCTACAACCATTTCAAAGATTGCAGTACATTAGGTTCAAGTGGAACAATCTGCATGTTGAGAGCTACTAAACAAAATGTATTACATCCTGAGCTACTAAACAAAATAGATTACATCCTGAGAGATATGTGTGTGGCTCTTCTGTAAGGGCCATCATGTGAAAATTGTCATAAATGTCTGGTGGGTAGCTCAGCATAGTATAGACCAGGCGTTCTCAAACTTTGCGCAGCGAGGTACCGCTTTGCCAAATAAATAAATAAAATTGAATAAAAGCTCCACGGACCCCTGAGAACAGAGTTTCTTTCAACAAAATCCGACTATTCAAATATTAGTCTTATTTTTTAAATGTGTGCAATAACACTTGGATATTTATTGGAGCCATACAGCTTGTTATTCCTGAACTTTCGGAACTTTTTTTTATTAACACATTTTTTTATTCAGATTGTCATTAGATTCAAGCTGATATTATTTATACATCTGGATTAAACCCATTCATGTTAAGTGACCAGTCAAACAGGCTAATAACATTAACAACTCAATAACAAATATTAGAGATGTCACTGATCCAATACCCAGGATCAGTATTGGGCAGAAACCAGCAAAAATATGGTGGATATCATATCTTAGAAAAAAAAGAATCGGTTTTTGTGTGAAAATGTTTTACTGAATACAAAAAAAGCTGTGGTTTTGTGTAAGTGTCTTATCTACGTATATTTCCCTGTATTTTTTAGTGAAGTGCTTCATTTAAAAAATTAAACATAGCAGTTTCTAAAGGAAAATAAATATCAGATGAGTATTGATGTTGGCTGATAGTCAAGGTTTCTCTATTGCTATAAGTATCATAAAAGAAAAAGCAGTATTGTGCTATCACTAATAAATATAATAACTTTGATAATGCTGGGTTGTGCTGCAACAAAAACAGACCCCTAAGGGTCCCCGTACATCACTTTGAGGACCATGGGTGTAGACAGGACAGTGTACTGCGATACTGCAGTATGACTGAACACATTATTTAGCAGAGAGTGCACTACAGTCTGATGATTTTCCTCCTCTAACACACCTACTAAACCTGCTAATGAAGTGTGCTTTATCAGAGAAAATAACTGTGCTAGACTCAGTCCCTCCAGGGGGAGTAAATAAAAAGTTCCACATATTGTTAAGGAAGTATTCTCACAAGTGCTTGCACAGACCTAGTATAGCATGCTTGCTTTCATGTTTGTTTCTCAAAGTACAGCATTAAAATGTAAAAATAGCCTCCACTGGGAAAACCTCTCAGAGGGAGCCCTTTAAAATGGGGCGTGGCCTGGGTCTTACGTCACACCTGTCAAATTATAAGGAAGCAGAGCATGTGAAAGAGATGAGCTCACTCAATCTGTAAGTGGATTGAAGTAATCAGAAATATATAAGGACAAACAGACTGAACACTATGGTTGTTTTCTCTTTACGTGTGTAGGATGAAGGTGTAGCACTGTTAGCATAGCTAGCTGATAATACAGCCTAGTTAAAGGAGTGAGCCTGAGTGAAGTAGATAAATCCCAAATTCACCCTAGTCCTCACTGAAGTGCACTACATAGGGTATGAAGTAATAGGCTTGAATATGATGTGTAAGTGGCTGATATGGAGCAGTTTAAGATTTAACCTTATGCTTGAAATCTTATGGATGTACAAGATCTCAAGCCACAACTGACCTTAACAGTAAATCCCCTACAGAGTTTGAAGACCCCAAAGCAGTGAATGGGTTGGCAGTGTCTCCCTGATTATGCCCTAGATTCTGAATGGTAAAGCCTATTTTGAAAGGAGTAGCTGTCAGACAGGAGGAAGTCAGAGCGGTCAAAGACAAGCTGCAGTGCGTTTAGTCTGGTCTGAGTGCGCCAGGGCCGTTATGAACACGCAGTGCAATGCAAACAGACTTAAAAGCACACTTTACCTCCTTTCAAAGTCCTTTTCATACGGTTTGAGGTGAGGGTCCATTTGTAGAGGGGTGCTGAACTCGGGAATAGAAAACTGAGCTTCTGAATCTGCCATGTTCGCTTCAGGCGAGAGCAATCGAGCGCCGAGTGATTCAGCAGCGCGAGCCGCTCTGTATTCAGCAAAGTAGGCGTGGCTGTTTGAACTCGTCTCAGTACTGGTGAACTACGGATCACGTGACTGAAGCTAATTGGGGGGGGGGGGGGGGGGGGGGGGGGGGAGCACGTGTGGAAATAAAGTCAGACCTCATACATGATAACTGTTTACCTTAAAAATATACATTAATCATGTACATTTTAAACTTTTACTGTCATGAAAATTGCTGATACTGTACACAGGTCTTTGGATTTGGTCACTCTTAATGAACTCTGAATGAAATTTTACCAGCCATTTATTATATATTATACCAGTCATTTATTATATTTATTAAGGAAGAGAAATTGGAAGGTTTTAAAAGCCCTAATCTTTGGGACAGCATAAATCATTTTAATCAATTTGTGACCATGCATTTCAACAATACTAAATTCTGCATGTTAACATATAGTGACCAAGACTCAACACTTAATTTCAAATATTCCATTTTTTATAATATTAAACACACTTTAGTTTATAATATAGCTTTGAAATAGCTTTTAAATACACAATAATCATTATAAGCATTGTGTTACTCATGATAATTTGAAAATGTATATTATAAGGGTTATATATTTCTGTAAATAAAAGCAGTATATTATATATCCCAAAACAGGCATTATATTTTCTTACATATTATACTAAACCTTACATAGAACATTCTGTAGATATATATTAAACTATTCTGTAAAATAATAAATACAAAGAAATAATAATAGCAATAATAATAATAATAATAATTTAGACATTTTGATTTACATTATGAAAAGAAAATCACACAGTCATGAGTGCAATTCTATTCTACATTAATACTGAAATCTGAGCAACTCACTGCCTTAAAATGAAATGTTTAACAAATCATAAATTCAGTTAAAAACTAAAAATGTTAAAAAAAAAATCATATTTCAAATAAGCAAAAGAAAATAAATAAGTAAATAAATAAGTATGTAAGTAAATAAATAAATGAACCCCCTAAAATCTGTAGTTTTATCTCCGGTGCCAAAAATGCACTCTTTTCAGACTGTATTATTTTTATTATTATTATTATTATTATTATTATTATTATTATATAAAATAGATAATAGGTGTTTATATAGTGTATAATATATAAAATGAAAAATAGGGGTATACACTGTAGCAACTTCATTCATCATAAGTAACAGCTGTATCCAGATCGCAGTGGATCCAGTGCTCTCCCAGGAACACTGGGCTCAAGCCTGGAGAATTTACCCTGGACGGGATACCATCACAGGGCACCAGACACACACACACACACACACACACACACACACACACATTCAAAGCTACAATAAATTTAGCATCCCCATTCCACCTATCTACTTTTGGACAATGGGAGGAAACTGGAGTAGCCACAGGAAACCCATGTGAACATGGAGTGAACATGCAAAATCCAACACAGTTATTTAGACCTTTAATATAAATTATTCTCATATCTCAGCCTTTTCTCTAATCTTTTTAGTAAGCACACATGTTTTGGTTATTTTCAGAGAAAGCATTTACTTCAGAAATTAGACAGATTATTCTCTGTGGGAAACAGTACAGCCTATATTTTCACCAGCAGGCTGCTATTATTTATGCCGCAGTGCCCGTGAAAGTACCAGCAACAGATGAGAAAAGAAAATAATGGATAAAATAAAATTGTTATTTAGATCATATAAACATTTAACATTAATCATAGTATTAATCAAACATTAATCATAATTAAAATGTCTCTACAGATTTTAAGGGCATGTGATATGCATTGAATAAGGAAGAGTCAAATGTTCCAGATGAAATCTTTCATCTGAAGAGCATGTGAATGCAGTTCCCAACCAAAATCTGAACAAACTGACAAATGTACAGATAAGGATGTTGCTCTTTGCACATTTGGCACTGGTCTTAATCACACTGAAAGTCATTGATCAGGTCAGAGTTTGTGCTAACTATTATCTAAAAATGTTTAAATAAATTACTAAATAAATTATTGCATTCTTTTCTTATATTCCAGGTGCTTTTAGCGTTCAAATGTTTTCTCTTTTTTTAATATTTTTAGTTCATTTTGTGAAATATTTCTGATGAAGACAGCATAGTTTATCACAAGCAGGTACCAATTACACAAGAATTAACACTATGGACAGTCATAGACTATTATATACAGTATGTTGATTTGATTATCTAACATCTGCAGATGTGTTGTTATATTTATGCATGGACTTTTGAAAAGCAGCTCACTTCTCTTCTTAGAATCAGGTGGATTAGACTGTGAAGAAAATAATATGCAGTATAAATAGTGAGAATAAAAGCCCAGACACCATTTGAAGACCAATAAATGATTGTATTTTCATTCAGTTCTATAAAATGCTTTATAAGCATGTTACAAAAAAAGTATGACAGAGCTGTAAAGTGACCATGTAGCTCACTGTGTGGCGTAAAGGTTTAATGCATACTGGACATGTGACTTTTTTTTTAACAACTTTTTATTTTTTTCCATCTTTTTGCTGAATAAAAGCTCATCAAATTAATTTGCTTTCTAGGGAAGCGGTCACCTTCCCTGGAAAAGCTCGACGGAATGAACTGCAAATTCTGTCTTCAATCACTGAAATGGCAGCGTAATAAAAAATGTATTACTCACATAGCTTATGATGTCTCACTGGTAATGTGATCAAAAGCCAGTCTGGTTATTGCCAGCTGGGGTCATCTAGACCTATAGAGGAGCAATCATTTAAATATTAGCAATAGAATATTCATGAATATGGAAAGTGAAGGTCAAAGCTGTGCACAAAAAAGCTAAATATTCTACATATATTCCTCATTTGCTTTGGAAGGCATGGTATGTATGATTCATGATTGAGGTGGAATAAGATATTTGTGGAATGGGAAGAGGTTAGAAAAAAGGTCATGGTGATAACAACTGTATTTTATTTCTGTCAGATCGTTGATATTTATATGTCTGTATTCATGACAAGACTTAAATCCTTTTAGCTATTTAATGGTACTGTGAGAAAGAGAACTTATAGTATATAACCTACATTTGTGCTACAGCTTCATCTCTATAGTCTTTAGTTTTTCATACATGGATTTAAAAATGTTGCGAGGGCACTAGGACTTTTAATATCTCATTGGCCACCATTTGTAGACAAACACTCTGGCTTATACGTGCTATAATTATCTTATATGTTCATAATTAGTGAAAAAAGTGAAGTGACTTGTGGCCAAGTGTGGTGACCCATACTTGGAATTTGTGCTCTGCATTTAACCCATCCAAGTGCACACACACAGTAGTGAACACACACCCGGAGCAGTGAGCAGCCTTTTTTGCTGCGGCGCCCGGGGAGCAGTTGGGGGTCCGTTGCCTTGCTCAAGGGTCTTACCTCAGTCGTGGTATTGAGGGTGGAAGAGAGCGCTGGTCATTCACTCCCCCAACCTACAATCCCTGCTCGAACCCACGACCTTCGGGTCAGTCCGACTCTCTAACCATTAGGCCACGATTGCCCCGTTAGGCCACGATTGCCCAATACACTCTATAAAAGCATAATTATGAAAATATAGGGTAATTTATACCACATCGCTGTGGCCACAATGATCGATTCTAATTGGTCAGAAGGTGTTGTGGAATTTTCTATAACAGCAGCTCTGACAATAGTACCAACTATAAAAATCACAGTTTTTTTATTACTAGTTATATAGTTAGATAGTTATATATCAAAGTGGTACACAAGTGTGGAAGTGGTAGCTCAGTGGCTAAGACGTTGGCTTTCTGATCAGATGGTTGAGTGTTCAGATCCCAGCACTGCCAAGCTACTACTGCTGGGCCCTTCAGCAAGGCCCTCAACTGCTCAGTTGTATAAATGAGATAATTGTAAGTTGCTCTGGATAAGAGTGTCTGCCAAATGTTGAATGGAAAGTAAATATCACTTAATGCACATGGTCTTGCATAGCAGATGCTCCACATAACCTAAGTTTAATGAAAAAAACACATATTGCTATTTAACAAAGAAAATGAACCAGATCAACAATTAAAGAGACATTTATTCAACATAACTGGAAGGAGTCTCCAGTGTCAGCGCTTTGTAAAATTCAATGTCTTCTGCCACAGGAGGAAGTCTGTCCTCAAGACAGAGGATAACTGCTTATAGCTACTATAAAGTAAGTGATAACAGGAACTAACTTGTCTCCTGGATGTTCTATGATATTAAATGTATCTATATATAGAAAAAAAAAGCACAATGTGTCATTCATTAATAAATTCAAAATTGGCAAATTGCTGTGGTATAAGAGGAATAAAACACTTTTGGACATGCTGTTGTAGGAAAATAATTTACTTTCAGGGTGGTAAGAGGAACTCTGTGTCAATGATCGCTTTCCTATAACAGCGATTATGCTTTAACCAAGTTACAAAATTTCACTGGTGTATTTTGATAAATGGTGATAAACCTTGAGGGGGGGAGGGGGAGGAGCCGCTCTGGTAATTATTGTGTTTATGAATTACAATCTGTGTTTTGTTTAATTAAGCCTAATCAGTGGAACTTTCCCCAACTCTGCCTGGCTCTAATTGCTGCTGATTGAAAAAAACACCGATAGGCAGAAATGAATAGATAATATAGGGGTGCATTGTTCTCAGGGGAAGGCATTCACATCCCCTACATTAAAGAGACGAAGACAGTGAAAAGATCTAAATTTGCAGTTGGTGATGAAAAGACTGTTGGGAATGTCTGTGTAAACAAAAACTTATTGCATTGGGCCAAAGGGAAGTGCAGTGAAGTGACTTCATGATCAAAATGATAGGCAAGGAGTAAAAAGTAGAGAGGAAAACCTATATGTAGCATATTCATTAAAACATTAGCAATTAACCAGTTCTGAGAACCTGAACATGAATCATGAATATAAGATTCACAACACAAACACAAGAACTGCACCGGAACTGTCTGTTAACTTTTTAAAGAATATACTCAGGACATTTTTTAATAAAACAGGGTGAATTCAGATATATTGGGACACTTTTGGAATTTCCACATTGTTTAAGCTTCCCTGCCATTAATAATGCAAAATACCCCATATATGAAATCCTACATACATTTCTGAAATCCTAATGAATGAAAATTCCATCATTTGCTAAAGCATTCTTTATAACATGCATATTTGCCATCACCTTATTTAATATTGAATGAACACAGTAACAGCATAACACAGGATAAAAACAACAACAACAACAACAACAACAACAACCAAACATCACTATCAATCTGTAAAATGATATGAAAACCCTGAGAACCCTAAATAAAGATTTTTATCATAATCATAGGCCTAATATAAGATTGTGTATTTACACACATGCACGCATGCACTTTATATATATATGCATGTGTACAGCATGCCACCTTTTCTTTGAATCCACCCATTTTTCAAGTGATCAAAAATAATAGCTCTGAATGTCTACTCTTGGGTTGAATCCTGGGTTTTGCCTGTGAAGACTGCATTTGTGGTTAAAAAGGATAAACCAACATGAAGACAAGAGAGCTGTCTGTGGGAGAAAAGCAAGCCATTTTGAAGATGACAAAAGAAGGAAAATCAATAAGAGCCATAGCACAAGCATTGGGCATAGCCAACACAACAATTTGAAATGTCCTGAAAAAGAAAGAAACCATCGGTGTACTAACAACTAGACATCGAACAGATTGGCCAAGGAAAACAACAGCAGTTGATGACAGAAACATTACGAGTGACATCACCAACAACCTCCACAGGGCCTTATAAACAAAAAGCCAAAGCATAGCACTTTTCCTACATCAAACATTTTGAGGTCAACTTCCAGTTTGAGGCTGACCACACCCCCTTACATGATGTTACATTAATTAAGTTATGTAATATCCATCAAGCTGTTTCATTGCAAGGGTTTAGTATCATAAGTTTTGAATTTTACTTATCAGGCCAGAAAATAAAGTTCAACTGTCCCAGTGTACCCGATATATACCAATATACCTGAATTCACCCTAACTTAGGGAAGGTCTTAAAAAAATAGCTCAGGATTTTCATTTTCATGGAAGGACAAGGGGGGGAAAACAGCCCTGTAAAAAGGCTACTTTCTATTGAAATTACTTTGGCTGCAAGCCTGGAGTTGACTGAATGTCATTAACCCAGGAACTGTGGTTAAATATTATCTAAGGGGCATTAACTGTCACATTTAGAGAAATGTTTAATAATGTACATTTTCCCTCTAGACAGAATAGAGTGACCCACAGTGTCCATAGTTCAGAGGTATACACAGTTGCTGGACAGTACACAGGGCCCTCTGTGGGTTAGTCCTGGAACTGATTTATAAAGGTCAGAGTCTCACTGGCCCTAACTAACCTGAAATCTTCTGTTGTGACTGTAAAGTAAATGGCGCTTGTAATGTAACTACATTATGAATATCGCACCTCAAGAATACGTCTCAGGCAACTGGACTTAAATGCTTTTTTTTTTTGGTTGTGTGTGTTTTAACCAGCATCAGTGGCCTCCCAATTTCTGAAAGCATGATAGTTTTCATTTCAGTGTCACGACTTATATATTTTTCTATACCTTTCTATATATGCTGTAGGTGCACATAAAGGAGGAATCCACTAGACAACACTAGACAACAACTGTGACACTGGATAAGCAATTTAATATGGACTCGCTAACTGATTTATGCCGACATTTGCTAGCCAACTAACCATGACAACTCCTGGAGCTCAGGGACAAAGATGTGCTGCTGAGAAGGCCATAGGATTTATCCATTATGCTCTTTTTTTAATCCACAATCATGAATCATGTTGCTATGACAAAAGGAGTGAAGGATCATTTGGCTGATTCTTCCCAATGTCAGACTAAAGCTATTCACTTCTGCTCAGTATGACCCTTCAGCTCCATTTGAATGGTTAATGAATGGCATTTGAAAGCAACAAGTCAGTCTTGATCAGTAATCCTAGCACCTCACCTTGTACTGTTAAGTGTGTCATTTCCATTATATATATTATATATACAATTCAAAATATACTGTAATATAAAGTTATAGTGCATAGGAGACTAGAGTAGACAAAATGATTACTGATGTATGCTGTAAATACACATTAAAATAATGTTTGTTATTATTATTGTTATTATTAGGCAATGACCTGCATGATTTTATGCATTGCCCTGCTTCTACACGATTGGAACACTTAAGGACTGGGGATTGGGATCCCATGGGATGCAAAAAAAAAGAGCAAGAGTCAGACATGAAGACATGAAGCTCACAGGACAAAGCTGCAGGATGTATTTACAACATCCTTAGTAACTCACTAGTCCAAGTCACTCACTCACTTTTAGTACCTGCTTTATCCTGGTCAGGTCAAGGTGGATCAGAAGACTATCCTGGGAGCATTGGGTGTGAGATGGGAATTCACCCCGGATAGGATGCCAGGTCATCGCAGGTGAGTGATTTGTAGATAGTGATTTATAGATAGTGGGATTGTGTCACACCCTAATATATACATACATGGATAACCAGTGATCAGCCCAATCATAATTTTATCTGATGTTTAGTTGATGTTACTTTGCGGTGCAACCTTTGGTGTTAGAAAGGCACTAAATAATTAAATAAATAGATAGATAGATAGATAGATAAATAAATAAATAAAATCCACCACCCAGCAGCTATCTGACAAATGGTAACTGACAAATGTTTCATACAATGATGTAGGAGCTGCGGAAATGCTCCGGGGGAACAAGGGAAACTCTCCGGGGAAGCATCTGTTCTAAGTTCTTTTCTTAGAACTTATATCTTGCTCATATATACATGTTAACAAATAACACACGCACATAGACTTATTCTGTATCTCTTGCTGTAGCCATACCAGTAGGATGAGTTAATGTTGTTAAGCCATGAAAACCAGTCTGACAGTTTTCATGTTCTTTTAGTTGCCTGAGGAACATGTGTGTGATCACACAAACAAATTTATCTTGGTGACTGACTCATTATAAATGTTATGTTGATTCATGCAGATCTGGGAAAAAAACATTTTATAGAGCAACAGCTTTTCAAACAGACGCTGCTGCTCCTGATGGGCTTGACTACTATAAGCATTTTTGCTTGGAATAAAAAGAGCTTCCTGTTTGTTTATCAGAAAATAATAGCCATCAGTTCCCCACAGACAAGGGGAAAATGAATGAAAAAATAGAAGAAAACACTGATATGAAAGATTTTCTCATGACAACTGCATTATATGGAATGAAGCATTCAGTGGTGTTAACTTAAGCCAACCCATTTCAAAGACGGTTTGTTGAACCTAAAGGGCTGTTTGCTGTTCCGTTTCACAGCATTAAAATTTCGGTGGAGACAGGCACTTCAGAAAAACTCATATCAGGCATTAACCTCCAAAAAGCAGTCAAGCATGTCCTTAAATTTCTGTCATCAAAGTCTAGACCCTGAACATATTCATGATTTTATGGTTCAAGCTGAGTCCAGGTGCCAAAATGTATTGTTCTAGTATTCTAAGTAAGTAGACTTCATTTGAAAGGGCATGCACACACACACGCACACACACACGCACACACACACAGACACACACACACATCCAGAGGGTTCCTTTTTGCCATTGCCTGAGCTGAGTGCTCATCCTCAGTCCAAGCACATTCAGCGCGCTGCCTGCGAATCCCATCACATCCACATAATCAAAGGCATTTTTTCTGTAGGCCTGGGATGTACACCTGGTACGGACAAGGTGAAAGCACTGAGGCATGTTTTCTGTGGTGAATCGAGCATTCATTATAAGAATGATTGTGAGAGGGTTTTCGGCTCTGTAGCAATACCTGTGGGTATGTTTTGTGATTACATAGTCGTGTTCACTTTGCACAGAGGCCCGAAGTGGGTTTGGGGGAAAGAGGCCTCTCTTCTAGAATATTTGAGTGGATTAGTAGGATCTGAGGTGGAGTCAGTTCCTACACATAATGATAGAGAATGTAAGAAATGTAAGAATGTAAGAAACCTAGAGATTTACTCAAGTCTCTGTGTCGCTGCTAAACCAGTTTTGACCTTGAAGCAATTTTCTATTAGATGTATTGTAACGGGATGTCTGGCTGACTAATAGGAAAAACCATAAAAATACAATCCAGCTCCATCAACTTTTTCTAAATCCTCAAAAAAACCTGCAGCTCTTGTACTAAACATCCAATAATTGGTTAATCCAACAGGCCAATGTTTCAAAGGTAGCCAATTCCGTCTGAACTTTTAGTGCCATTTTTTCATTAAAATAACCTCATAATAGCACCCCCCTTGATTGATCTGGTGCTTTAAAAGCGTTTTACAAAGCTGGGATAATGGAAAACATAAACGTCCGGCGTGTATCTACACACACTCAATTCACTCACGGTGCTAAAACACCATGGACGTGTCATCAGATAACTGGCTGCTGTAGGGAATGGAATGAGATGTCAGGGATCGACATTGGTGAAATACGACTGCCTACCCATAATTCCCTTGTAAGAGTCGACAGCATTTTTGGGTGATGTGAGAAGGTTACCGCTGAGCAATGAAAGAGCTGAAAGAGCTGAGCAGAATGGGAATGAGGCTAATGAGAGGTGATAAGATTCATTCCAGACCTCAATTTCAAGAGTAGAAGAACCAGTTGGCCTTGAGAGGACAGATGGGAGCGAACAAGAGGCGGGGTAGAGGTCCTAATAGAAGCCATTAACTGGTGAGAAGAAGGGTGATGTTCCTGGATTTCATGGAGGTGAAGTGCAACTCCAAAGGGTTTAGCTAACATAGTAAAACCACACCAAACTCATGTCAAGTTCTTCAAGTGAACATATTTTGTTTTTTATTATTTTTTTCTTGTACTCACTGATATTTTGCCATAATGTAGAATCTAGGATACCATGATTCTGCCATTCTGCCAAATACTATTCTGCCAGATAGAATTTACACAGAATGGTGCAAAAATCAAACAAACAAACAAAAAAACATGCAGTGACCACTCTTTACAACCATGGTGAGCAGAAATGCATCTCAGAACACACAAAACAGCAAGCCTTAAGCTGGCTGGGCTACAACAGCAGAAGACCACATCGGGTTACTCTCCTGTCCACCAGTAGCAGGAATCTGAGACTACAGTGGGCACAGGCTCACTGACACTGGCCAGCTGAAGACTGGAAAAAGACCAGGTGTCATTTTTTTTTTAATTTGCATGTTTTTATACATGCTTGTATTTGTTACTTATACCCTTATTAGTGTGACTACCTTGCATTAATAGTATTTTTACTTACAGCTAGTTTTACTAAGCTGATCTCACCAGGATATTTCCTCTTCAGGTGTTCACTGATGTAAGCAGTGCTGTCAGGCTAATTCATGTTTGCATAGATAGACTACACTGAATGCCACAGTGTCCCCTTGTGTCATGCAGAATCTTCATTTTGGATTTACCGACTTATCTATAGTGAAAAATAAACACTTGAGTGTCATACAAGAAAAGATTTTACAGGCAGCACAAGAAGGCAGGACACACTGTATGGCAATGAGTTACTCTATGGAAGTTAGAGGTTTAACAGTAAAAGGGGAACCAGAATATTTTGGGTTTACCTTTAAACACATAATTATGGGACGAATAGCTAATAGATCATTATTTAAATGTGCTGAAACAGAGACATTCTACAACAACAACAACAACAACAACACCTGTAAAGTACCACATCATTCCATAACTTTAGTTTCTTTAGGCTGTTTTTATAACACACAGCTCCTAAGACTTATTTTCAGATCCAAAATGAGCCACACTTACACTTTTTGGAACTTCCACAGTCAAAATGCTCAGCTAATCAGTGGTTGGGATCTAGCTTTATTTGTAGGACAAGTCTATTTCCACTCTGAGGTCATCACGTTCTTACAGGTAAAGCCTGCGATTAATGCATAGTCTCAGGGTCATTAACATTGCAAGGAGCCAGCCGGTGCCAGACAACGCTTGTGCAGCAAGATTTTCACAAAATACAATTACACATTTCAGCCTGGTAAGCTGCAGCAGCAAAACGGTACTGTTAACACTTGACCCTATGATGAGGTGGCAAAACTGGTTTATAGGGAACGGCTTTAACTCGCAGTGAAGGCCAAAAAATAGAAAGTGATAATAGCATGTGGCTATTATAAGAGACACCATGAGTGGAGAAAAAAAAATTACAATTCCCACTATGAGAAAAAAGAGATAATACAGCATTCACTTTTTATGTGCACTCTTATTTTTACTTTTCAATTCTTCTTTTTGCTTTTATTCTGGGAATTGTATAGAGAAACGCTGTATCTGGCCTCCTGATCTGTTGGCATAGTAGAGAAGGTCAGGCTGCTTAAAACACTTAGTAAATAGCATCAGGGAATTAAAAGAGGGTGGGAAAAAAAAGTTGCAGGCCAATAAAAGCATGAAACAGAAATTACATTACAGTCATTAAACAACATTAACTCAAGTGGCATTCACTCATTTAATGAAGTCTTCAATTAGTAATAACAAATGCTTGAAACAATCCAATTTAGCTTTATCAGTCAAAATCAAATGAGTGTTTCTGGTAACACACACTTCATTAACTATTCATCACCTAATCAACCATCACAAATCCGGAATATGGAGCCTTATTTTTCTTATCAGTGCACCAGAGTTTTAGTTTTAGTGCAATAGTTCAATGTAAATTATACTTACAAGCTCAATATTGCTTCTAACCCAACCAACATCTCTCTGACTAGTGTGAAGCATTACCAGCTAAAACTTTTTTGTCCCTTTAAAAATTGTAATTAATCATTATGCACTTGTAGCATGTCTGCTGATATAAGTACCTCTGCATATTTGCCACGTACATGCTATTAGCAAAACCATCAGGGCAAAGTTGGTTTATATTTCCTGAAATTATTATCTGCAAGCATGTAATTAGCATTTACATACCAATCCATACTCTGAGTAGTCAAACTGCTTCAAAGGAGGAGAAGTGATGTCATCTTGGTGGTGTAGCTCAACCTGACAACAGTTTTACCTTTAAATGTCAGTGCCTCTCTCTGAATAATGGCACTCAAAGAGAAGCCCAGAATAGAGCCCAGGGAAGCTTTCTGTTTAGCATTGACACACCTGACTATTTATAGGCTGATGAAACCAACTAATTAAGAGAGCCCTGCGTCTTCCTGCTATGACCTGTCTCTGCGGTGAAAGCATGGAGGAGATCTTGCTCTGCTACAGATAGTAATTAAAGGGTTTGTTGAAAATGCACAGAAGTGGGTGCATTAAAATGCACTTGGAAGACAAAACCTGAAACACAGTTACAGTGAGCTCATTCTCTCTCTCTCATATCCTGCCTCTCTCTTCTCTCTCTGGTTCACTATTGCCTTTTTTGGAGCTTATCTGTCACCCAACAACCCAATCAGGCACATGCACAGACA
>CM040988.1:15501898-15512312 GCA_022985145.1 Pangasius djambal
TAGTAATTAAAGGGTTTGTTGAAAATGCACAGAAGTGGGTGCATTAAAATGCACTTGGAAGACAAAACCTGAAACACAGTTACAGTGAGCTCATTCTCTCTCTCTCATATCCTGCCTCTCTCTTCTCTCTCTGGTTCACTATTGCCTTTTTTGGAGCTTATCTGTCACCCAACAACCCAATCAGGCACATGCACAGACAGACCTTTTTTGTCCTCTTCACCTTCAGACTGTACAAGGCTGCCATTTTGCCCAGTATGTGTAATAATTGTATTTTATGTGACCTCGGGAGCAATGATGCTCAGAGAGCAATGATGTACGTCTGGAGTAGGGATTTCTATTCCAACTGCGCCATTGTCTGAAATCCGCTTTAGCGATGCATGATTGGCTAAGACCTGCCTCAAATATAGCTAGAGTGTTAGGTCCACTTAAGTGTCCAAAAGGTTCATCATTCAGTTTAGTTTTCAGGGCTACAGCTAAGCCCTGAAAGCTAAAAGTACTGCTGAATAAGAAGCAAATAAGAACATTGCTGAAATATAATATGCACACAACTCCTCATCATACTGGAGGTACATGTGCATAGTAAATGGTAAACAATTTAATAGATAAGTGTTTGTGCATGTGTGTGTGCGTGTGTGTTTGTGTGTTTAGGTGGGTGGCATGTGTAGAATGCTTAATGGCCAACTGTGTAGTTTTATTTCCACAGCATGCAACTATAGTTGTACTGTATTTCTCAAATATCTTTAACGTCAAGGAAGCAGGCATTTCAAAACAGGCTTGTTCAAGTTGCTAGTCTAGATCTTATGAAGGCTTATAATGAGTGAAATGGTTTCTATGTATTCCTGTTTCTGGCGTAAATACGAACACCACTGAAAATGAAAGTCTATGTGATGAAACTTCAGAAGATGGGCATTGATGAGGGCTGAAAGCGTTAAAACAAGATTATAAAGCATTAAAACAACACTATAAAAAATGATATCTTAGCAAGCGAAAATATCTTGAATATAGTCATATATGTCTAGTATTTCCTATTATAAGAATACAATATATCAAATATAAGATTATTAAACCTATTTCTATACTTTTTTTTTTTTTTTTACTAATTTCAAACTTGAAATTTTCTTGTTCTATTGGTAGATAATTTTACTAATTTTAAGCATTAATTTCTAGAAAGAAGCAAAATTAGCTGTCAATAGAATAAGAAAATTTAAAGCTTAAAATCAGTAGAAATGTCCCAAAATACATTTGATAATCTTGTATTTGGTTTATTGTAATCCTATAATAGGAAATACTTGATACATTTGACTATATTCAAGATATTTTCACTTGCTAAGATGTCAGTTTTTGAAGTAAACAAACCAAGTGTGCGAAGAGATCACAAAAATCACCCGAGCATGGAGAACACAGAGCCGATGCTCAATAAATTACTAGATAGACCGTTACAGCTCTGTCCTTTGGCTCAGTTTGTGCCTCACAGCTCAGTTTAGCAGCTCTCATCTACAAAAATGCTTCCTGCAACCCAAAATACACAGTGTGTGTGGTTTACTTCCTGCAGTTGGGCTGATTCATGGTCAAAGTCACTTTCTCACTACAATCAAACCACACTAGTTCACTTGCGAAACACAGTATTTCATCTGTCTAAACGGGATACACCAAGAGGAAATACGCTCCAGGGTTCAATTCAAATGGACTAAATGCTGCATATAAAGAAGCACTTTAACCACTGATCTAATATGCCTGGATTGGTCACACACCAACACTTCTTAATATTTCTAAGTACACACTCGCTCGCTTTGCCTGTCTTTCGCACACATTGGCTCATGTGCGACACAACACAGCGTCATGCAATCAGATGGATGAGTCCTCCACCAACAAATCATAATCAACCATATTATCATGGTCAATGCAGACATGTTTCTGATTATGAGGCAGCTTGTGAACTAGCAGGTGCATGGCATGGAGCAGTTGATGTTCTTCCAAAGAACTGGCAAGTTTATTTCCTTCTTCTTCATGTACTTGAGAAAAGGCTTTAGATGGTAGAGACCTTGAAGAAGCATCATTTCCTTCTATCAATTTTCTAGCAGCTGACCAGACACTAATGGCTATCAACCACAGTGAAGGCAACAGTGACGTGGTCAGAGCAAATTCATAATGGCACACACTGTACGCACACATTTCCGTTCATTTATTCTGCATGCGTCTTTCCACTTCTCCTGATGGGGTTCATGGTGGCAACAGGCTGAGAAGGTCAGTCCACACTTCTTTATATCCAGCCACAGATTCCAGGCCCTCACTAGGGATCTCAAAATGTTCCCAAGCCAACTTTGAGATATAATCCCTCAAATGTGTCGAGGTACAAAGATGACTAAGCGTACCCTGCTCAAATTAGGGGTTACCACAACCTAGTCCTTCAGCCAGATTTCAGGGTGATGTTTGCAGTGAGTGCCTGGTGACCCGGCCACCCACAAAATCTGGTCAGATGTAGCCCAAAATGTAGCCTCACCGTCTGTAAGATGAAAGGCTGGGGTCAGGTGCAATGCCAGTCAGGCAGCAGGCATGTGATGGACAGTCATACATGGATTAGTCCTAGATACATAACAAAAAAGTTTGACAGATAATAAAAACCTGCTCATTTCATTCTATTTAAAGTTGACATACAAATACCCCTCACCCATTTTAGTTACTAAATACTAAATACTGTATGCATTGAGAGGTAGCATGTTAAAACTCTGCTTTATTCAAGGAATAACTTTGAAACTTTGATGGACATGGTTATCAATGGTATACGTGTGGTGTAGGAGGGGTTGGGATTATTCTTTTATTCCTTGTGCCCCAAGCCTCCAAAATGTCCGCACACAGGCCTGCACTCAATTTTTTGACATACACATCACATTATTTATGCATGTTTTTTTTTCTAGATAAGGTGAGGGCCTGTCATTCTTTTCCCCAGTAGCTCTCTGCACAAACTTGTTTTTAGGAATCATAGCACAGATGGTGATGAGCCAATCCACTCCCTGAAGACTCCTGGGCTTTGTAATGCACGACAAGCAGCGAGTGTGTTATATCTGAGGAGGCGCCTTTGAGTCAGTAGGTTTGCTGCATGCTGCTTCGTGGCAGGGGTTATAATTATTGTCGACATGAGCAATCACAGAAAATAAAATCAATTTTATAGATTGAAATTTGAACTGATTAAGAGATACCAGCTGATGCTGATGCTGTAGCATAGCAGCCATCCTGGAATACATTGACTCTATTAGAAGATTACAGCTGCTGATGAGGTGCACATTCAATTCATTCTCAATTGGATAATGCCACAGGAAAATGGGACATGCTTTGATACTTAGATTAAATGGGATGTTGAGGCACAATCAGATTGGGGTTTATCTATCTCATTGTTTGAGGTGATAAAATATCTCAGGTTAAGCGAGGCTATTAAACGAATCAGAGTGCTAGTTCTCATCTTGTGGTACAAATTGAATAAGCTGCTGAATGCGTACGGAAAGCCTCTTGGGGAAAAAGCCAAGTCAGCTTCAACTTTTCAAATTAAAATTAGGCAAAGACTAAAGTCTAACTTTGTTACCTTCACAAATCTTGCAGATTGTTAGGAAACTAATTCGTATGGCCACCCTCACCTTAAATTTCATACTTTCCTATCATCTGCCCAAAGTCGTTGGTGAACCTTTCTGAAACAAACCTGCAACCCTCTCTAATGGTCCTATAAATTCTGCAGTGCAAAAAGAGGGAAGGTCTTTTGATCTACGAGCCAATACTGTTAGGCTTGAAGAAAGCAATGCTGTCAGAAATTACCCTCTGACATTTTATCTGCAAGTATCAATCAGCCGGCAGACACAGTAGCCCAACGTGTATGGTATTTCGGGGAGCAGAGGGATCAGGGAGCAGAGGGTTTGTCTGAGCTATCGCTGAAATGTCAGGGCTTAGAGTGAGTTATACTTGGTTGAAAGGTCTTAAGCCCAACACCTAATGGCAACCTGGGAGGATAAAATAAAGGCTTGTTGGGCTACACACCATGAGTCTATGAGAACAATATGTGGCTTCATTAATGAAACAAGGAGACAAGCCATTATGGCTGAAATTCCATTTCCATTTCCCAAACATGTCTGAATAAGAATTCATGTAAATAAATGGCTTATATCTATTAGGAGTTTTAATATATACTCTCTGTTGACTGAGTTGTATGTCACCAGTTTTATTTTGGATGCATTTTTATGTTCGTTGTCAACTCTAAAACGATACAGACCTGAAAGCTAATGGATTCCAGGAAGAACAGCATCATCCTTCCTGTTTGACCTTGCATTATCTACACGGGGAACATTATCTACACGGGAACTATTCAAAATAAGCCACAAGCTGAAAACATTGCTTTTATAATGACTTACTAAGTAATTTGCCGCTCTGGTGGCCTTGAGGTGGGTGTTCAGAGTATGGCAATAATGTACTATTATATATAATTCAACATCAACAACTCTCACAGCTGACACTGATTAGACATGATTGCCAGGTCATTATATAGCATGGAGTGACAGCAACAATGTAATGGTACTGGGTGAGATATGTGGACATGTTTTAGATATAAATTAGTCATTTTCATTATGCGAGTCAAATAACAAAAGAGGGATTAAAGGCTGGATTGACAAGTGTTTTTTTTTTTATTTTTTATTTTTATTATGTGCAGTGTCCAACTAATCGGTCTAGACATAATTACACATTAAAGTTTACTGAATCTCATCAGTGCAGCATCAGTGGTAAGACATGACACCATAAACCTTACACAAATATAGTACACTTTAGTTAATTTTTGACGTCTATTATTATAAGTGCTCTTTTTTTTACCACAGCACTGTTGAATTCTCAAGTTTGATTTGTCAGAAAGCATTTAATTAATTTTTGACAACAGCAGCTTGGACACTAGTGCCAACTGCAGGGCAAATCACAGTTTCTTATTAATGTGCTTGTTCTAATATGTTATCATTTCTATAGTAAAAGCTCATTTACAGGGACTTGCATGGCAGACACAATAATCTTAGACTAATAATAAGCATATTAAAAACATCCATCATTCATTCATCTTCACTAACTGCTTTACACGCCTCATCAGGGTCGCAAATGGATGTGTAGCCAATCCGGGTAACACTGGGACAAGGCGGGAGAATTCAGTCAGGACTGGATGCCAGTCCATCGCAGGGAACCATTTACACACGTTCGCACACTCATTCCCACCTAGGGGCAATTTAGCATAGCAAAGCCAACTACTTGTATGTTTTTGGAGGAGGAAATCAGAGAACCAGGAGAAAACTCCCACATACTGAGAGAACATGTAAAACTCCACACATACCATATCCTGATCCTATTTAACTAGGAAAGACATATAATTGTTACATTTCAAGCATACTTAGTATCCGGTTGGATATATGTAGCACTAAACAGATCCAGATAGTGTCACTGTGTCACTAGTCGGTGCTGCACTGTCTCTTACTGTGCCTATTGTCCTGTTTTGGTAGTTATTGTGCTGTCTTGTGCTGTTTGCACGTTTGCATCTGCACTTTATGTAGTAATGTGTAGTCTCTTATAGTTCTGTGTTGTTTTATGTAGCACCATGGTCCTGGAGGAACGTTTGTTTCATTTCACTGTGTACTAACTAGTTGTATATGGTTGAAATGACAATAAAAGCCACTTGACTTGACTTGACTTGACTTGTTGCACCTCTGCTGCACACTTTGTGTACTTCTCTCCAAATATCCAAGTATGCTTGTACTAAATGTGGAGAAACCTGAAGTATACATGATACATGATTTTTATTTAATGAAATCACAACAATATTCGTGCGATACATCATGGCTAGAGATGAACCAATAAAGCTGAAGATACATTAATGAGCAGTTTCTCGGGTGGGAATGGAGCATGTTTTTAAGTTATCCAATACATTGAGAACAACTCCTGCTGAAGATTCCCTATACACATTATACTATACATTATACTTCCAAACCCATGTCCATTAATAAATCAGACTTAGCACAAACAATTTAAAGGTGTCATGCTGTGCTAAAATCTAATTTGTATCACACAGAGACCGTGAGAAAACATAATGTTCCATTTTATAAAACAAGTGCCAGCTGCTGACTGATCAAAAGGCAGGCACTGATAGGTGGTGTGTGTGTGTGTGTGTGTGTGTGTGTGTGTGTGTGTGTGTGTGTGAATATAAAGTCAAGTCCGTTCACTGGCAGACCTCCAGCATGGGTAGATGGGAGGTGGTGGTGGTGTGTATATGTGTGTGTGTGTGTGCGTGTGTGGGGGAATGGCATGGGAGAAGAACTCCTGAAAGGGACAGCTCTTAGCAGCATGTTCTGTTAAGTCCAAAAAGGACATGCTGAAACTCTCACTGTACAGAGAAGGCGTGATGTCCCCTGGATGATTTATTATCACCACATCTGGCATGAGTGTTTTAGGTGCTGGAATACAAAAAAAAAAATCCTGTGATTGGCATTGGGCCAGATTTTGCAAAATATGCATTGTGTCTATGCAGATGGTGCAGCTTTTAGTCAGATATTAGAGAAAGACACAACTTTCAGTTTATAAAAACCTTTGCCCTATTACTTTTACTACTTCTAGTACTCCTGTACAACTTTTAAGATAAGAAGAATGAAACAAACATCAGTGTTTACTTTGAAAACAGGCAGCCTACCTTTAATTGCTGCGTCAGTAACTTTCCCGGATCAACCGCAAGGTGAGCTTAGCCTTAAAGATCTGTGGGAAAGGCAGGGGACATCAGATACATACTAATGTATTTGAGTAAACAAACTCTTCCTAAGCAAACAGTAATCACTTTTTTTTTGAAAGAGATGATGAAATTAGAAGACAGACAAAAAAAAAGAAAAAAAAAAACCTTTCCTTCTACACAACCACGAATGCAATTTGCACAATTTGAGAATATTTTTTTTCTTTCTTCTGCTTTTTGAGCACCATTACACCACACACTTATCTCTTCATTACATATTTAAATAATTTTATCGCACATTGATGAGAGCAAAGCTTGTAATTGCATGTACCTCAGACAGTCGTATTTCCCTGATTAAAATTTTACACATCTATAAATAATACATTTAATCATGCATAATCCAAAACTCAAACAAAGTGTAAGCTCTTGAGAAAGTGGAAACTTTAAAAACGCATGTTTTTCCATGTCATTAAATGGGAAATAATTACTTGAGGTTTCAGACTTACAGTAGTTTGAACCAAAACCCTAGTGGTATTGCAAGGATGCAAGATGTTACGGAAGCACTTCTGAGATACGCAGTGAGTGTGTGGTGTCTCTATTAGTGTATGGAGAATTAAAATGGAAATGAAATCATAACATTATGGGCTTTGAAAGCTTGAGACCTTGAATGGTCTCTTTGATGTAAACCGCATGACCACGCTGTCTCAGTCATTGTCAGCAGTACAAGAGCATGTCGTTCGACAAAGAAGCACGTTTACCTCGCTGCATAATGCAAGGCCCCAGTTCTCTCAGGCTTTGTTCCTCGGGATTTATTTCAGAGTTGCTGCTTCAGTCAGTTCAGGGCTGTGCCTGTCATCTGCTCACAATAGAACACCTGGACGCGTTCACAGCAGCACACGCACAAGCAGCTGCAAGAGTCTAAGAGCGAGCAAGGTCTATTCACAACTGCTGCAAGATGAGGAACGACTCATCAAAATCAAGTTGAAGAAATTGGACTGGACAAAGCTGTCAGTCATAAGCATCACATGAGCTCTAATTTCTCCCATTATCCTTAATTTAACCCCCATAAAACATACAGCAAAGATGTGTCTTTGACTTCTGATGCCTCAAAATGCATCGTCCTGTAAACTTGACTAACACGGATGGCTGTAGTCCAATGCTGGGAAGAATGATTATGTCTAAGGATGGAGAGAATGGTGTCCTTTCTGTCACTACCTCTGCAGAAAGAAGGTTCATGACAGCAGGACAGCTGAAGATTGGCACCCAAGAACAGATGGCCAGGAGGAGGAGAAGACATGGACAGGGGAATGGCACTGAGAAGTGTACTGATGAGGCACTGCACTCAATTCAGCACAGGAGCTGGTCTTTTTAACATTTACCAAAAAAAAAACAAAAAACTATAATACCAGTGCCTTATATATTCTGAAGGAAGCTTAACTGATTATTGATATCCTCCAGTAGACAGTGGGGAAAAAAGATGCCCCGGTGCTGCCCTTTTTGGAACATTAGTGTATGTATTACTGGTTTTATAGCAAACCATTAAGTAATTTTGCAGTGAAGAAGGCACTATTAGTTATAGCACTATACCATATTAGTTATAATAAAGAATAATAGAATATTAGAATAATAAAGAAGACATACGATTCAGTGATTTAGAAGATATCCATCCATCCATCCTCTGTACCGCTTATCCTACACAGGGTCTCTGGGTAGCCTGGAGCCTATTCCAGGGGACTCGGGGCATAATGTGGGGGGCACCCTGGACGGGGTGCTAACCCATCACAGGGCACAATCGTGCACACATACATACACAGTACATTTGGCATGTTCTTAAGAATCAGCGCATAGACAAAATGACAGTGGAAACAAGACAAAACCATCAGGGATATTACAAATGTGCTCAGCTATTTCAGTGGCCTAAATATGTCATTAAATTGCTAAGAGAAGCTAAAAACCTACACTGTATTTGCACTTAGCATTAACTGCTAACTGAACTTCAATGGTGTCCATCATAGTGAAAACACTAACACTGCATTCGCACCTTGTGAAATGGACCACAGCAAGAGTGGGCTGTTCATATGGAATATGGTGAATATGAGCTGATTTGAGCATGCCAAAACTCATTAAAGTTTAGAGTCATAAAAAATGCAGCTATGTTATATAATGTATAATGTAAAATGTAAAAACCTTTCCAGAGCACCTGGTACCTTGACAGAAAGAAACACTCAACAACACTCAGAACCTTCAGTCACAGATGACCGACAACAACAACAACAACAACAACAACAACAACAACAACCCTTTCGATTCTAGATTTTATCGATTTTTTGCCATGACTGTAGTATGTAAAAACAGTTTTTAGTGGAGGAATTTCTGAGTAAATTCATGAAGCAGAACAAGGTTAAAATGAAAAATAAATCGATTCACAATACAGCCAGAAACCCTCATTTTAGTTAGTTATGTGAGGCCATCATATCTCAGAAAGGCTGATGTAGGTTAAAAAAAAAAAAAAAAAAATCTGGGGAAATTTGTTAATAACATCTGCCTTCAAGTCAAGTAGTTTTAAATAATTAAGCGATTAAAATTCAAAATTCCACAGTAAAGTAAGGAAGCGTGGGTGATCCAGTTTTCTAGCCGGTGGCATATTGCAGTGAAAAATCTGTTCCTATGAAGGATTTCATCCTGAAGCTTGTTGGAGGGTTACTCCTCTAAAACAGCACAGATGGCAATAGGACTAATCATCAAAACAAAACAGGTTGCAGCATTTGTCCATTAACGCTGTCACATCAGCATCAGCAGAAGGCTGAGTGGATAAAACTGAAACCACATTAGAAGGGTAATGAGAAACAATAGAAGGAATAAATACAAATTCATTTCGGTGTGTTTTCATTTTACATATAAATGTAATCCTTAAAAACACATCAAAAGCAGAAAAGACCGGTCAACACTTAAAACTCTAGTGTACATGTACTGTATATAATGCAGCACTTGATTTCTGTTTGTCCACAGTCAGGAGTGTAAATAATATTCATCCCAAGATTTTCATCTAAACATAGAGGATCCTTTAGTAGTTTGAACCATATAAAAGCATCTTCATCTTCATCCCAGTCATCTTCATCCCAGTCATCATTTCCCTAATTCATTTAGGAAATATGTTTGCAGCAGTTTTATGTCACGGTTACTGAACAGCGCCTAGCAACAATAAAATTACATTCTAACATGCATTATATTTATATGAGTACCTGCATAAGAATTACAGTTATGTATTTTTACTTTACTGAAGGTGCCACAATATTTTTAGTAAAATCTAGTAAAACGTCTTAGTAAAACAATAAATGCACATTAATAAACATCATTTAATACATTAGATAGCATTACTATATGGTTTTGTAAGATTATTAATCATTAATTAATAGCAATTACATCCTGCTTTACTGAGAATTTGAAGTATTAATTAGGGTGCCTAATGGACATCAATTAATACAGTATTAATTCAATTCAATTCAATTCAGTTTATTTGTATAGCGCTTTTTACAATGTCATTGTCTCAAAGCAGCTTTACACAAACAAAAAAGTAAGATGAAGTGTGAGAGTGTGTCTGAAGAGCAAGCCGAGGCGACGGTGGCAAGGAAAAACTCCCTGAGATGGAGATAGGAAGAAACCTTGAGAGGAACCAGACTCAAC
>CM040988.1:15516740-15615514 GCA_022985145.1 Pangasius djambal
TATGGTTATATTTACAATTATGTCACTTTGTCCAAATACCTTTGAGCCCCTGAAAATGGAGGTACTTTGCTGAAAATGGCTGTAATTCCTAAATGGTAAATGCCATATTTTTGTGGAACCTCTTAAAATAAAGCTGAAAGTCTACACTTCGATCACATCTTGATTGTTTTATTTCAAATCCATTGTGGTGGTGTATAAAAGCAAAATCACAAAAACTGCCATTGTCCAAATAATTCTGGACCTAACTGTATATATATATATATATATATATATATATATATATATATATATATATATATATATATATATATATATATATGTAAAAATTTATTTGATTGTCTGAAATTATAAACAATGTAGTAGCCTAATTTAAACTACTGTGGCCTTGACCAGGCAGTTACTAAGAATGAATGAATGAACGCTGTAAAATAATTTCTGTAGATGCATCGTTCACATTCATGTTAATGAAAGTGGTTTTATATCTGACCACTCACTCACGTTCACTTGATATTTAAAAACCTCCCCCTCTCTCAACTTTTTTTTTTCTTCTCTTGGGATCCCAGTCTTGATGCACACTTCGAGTATCAAAAAGATGCCCAGTAAACCTTTATTTCAAAGAATAAGCAAAACATTATAATACAATAAAGATATAATTAAATCGTGTTCCTCCTATTTGTATCTGTATTTGTTTCCTTTTAGAACACATTGTCTGTTTATTCTGAATAATGCATTCGTATTTGGTTGCATTCGTACTTTATCTTCACTGTTTGTGACTCATTTTATAGTCTATTATAAAAAAAATCCTGGCTATTCAAATGCTCTCAGAGTTTACTTGAACCACATAATGAAACAGCTTTTGGGAAGCAGTGTGTGAAGCTTTTCCACTTCCTGTGGCCTGAAAACATGGCATGCTGTCAATCTGCAATGCCTGTGGGATTTGTTGGAGTACTGTCCGGTTGTGTCTGACAAACATGCTACATTATACCCCGTCCTCTCAGCCAGCCACTGTCACAGTTGTCAGCATGGTACAGCTTTTCACCACAGAGAAACCCTCGAGATTTCTCGGTTTCTCTCTGGCTCCGTCTCTCCACCCATCTCCGCTTGCACTGACTTTCTTATACACCCCTTATAGTGAAGCTAAGCCTGATTCGCAAGCAGACGTCTTACTCTTTAGTGGTTCTAAAAAGTCACATTATAGCAGCTTTACTATCAGATGTCTTTTCCTCCCTGATGTCAGAAGTGCAGTAAATTTAGCAAAACAGGGCTGTTCTGCAGTCGACCATTTGGCATGTTTAGGAATCGGAAAAGATATTCGCAATGCTTTGCTTCAGCCTAAGCATCATTATTCATACATGAAGATGCTCCAAAGCTGGGAATCCATTTACTGCTCTTATAGAAACAGTCCAGGCCATATCTCAGCTGTCAGCATCTGCAAGCAGGAACCTATCATTTACAGCATTTTAAAAGCATTCTACATTTTAAAAGTATTCCGAAGGTCACGGGATATAAAATCAGAAAACGTGAGTGTTGTTTCACCCTCACAAGGCAAAAGTAATATTGTGCTCAACAGCATTAGAATGCTGAATCTGAATATTGATATTTCAGAGATGGAGGATTTCTTACTGTGGACTCATTCAGCGGATTTATATAAGTCAAAAAAACTTGAAATAAGACTTGAAATATGAATGTTCAGAAAAGACGAGAACCTCAGACATAATGCATCATTACTATGTATTGAATTGTTGTGTGGATAAATGATGAACTGATCACAATGCTTTGATCACAGAGTTGATCAGATTATAATATTTGATTATGTTTCATAGTCTTTATTCACAGTTTCACAGTTTTTATACATTATTCATAGTCACACTCATTTTTTACTGTTCCTCATGCTTCAGTTTAGGGAAAAAGAGTGAGAGCAGTATAGTTTGTCTATGTGACATTCATCTAAATGAAGTCTTGCATATTCATGAGATGCGTTTTATGAGATCTGCGGACATGCACTTTGATCAGGTTCTCATACAGCACCAGCACTTATCCAACAGCATAACAATTTGTAATGTATACAACACACAGAACAAGGCTGAGATAATTTGTCAACAGTAATAACAGTAAATGCGTAGAACATAAAGGTGAGAGAAAAAAACATGCTTGTGTCTTTTAAAGGCATACATAATTTAAAGGCCCATTTTTCACTCATAATAGAGACAATGCAATGACCCAGTATCCTGCTGTAAAGTCGTTTTATTTGAACGTTCATCACCAATTTCACTGGAAAGGCTTAATGATATTGAGTGAATATGCTAGACCATCTGACCACTGCTTTATGTATCACTATGTGATTTTGATTACCCTATGTACTTATGCTAAATGACTCATTTGTGAGGAATGGGCACTTTGGCTTTTTATAGTCTATATGAACATGATACAAAACTATCCACTTAGCAACTTGTGACCACAGGCAGACCTACAGGTGACCTGTCGTCCAGGCAAATATCTCCTTTCATTCCTTTTTACCTGGACGAATCTGATTTCTTCCATATTACGAGCAGTTTTTGTACAATGCTATGGGACTCTGTTAGGTCTGTTAGCATTGAGTCGGTTTTCCCTTTTTAGCCAAGCTTGTTCCACCCTTGGCATTTACTTCGTATTCTATATTTCCTGACAACTAGCTGATTACCAAGCTTGTAGATAATTCTACTGAGTCTCTATCTATCTATCTATCTATCTATCTATCTATCTATCTATCTATCTATCTATCTATAACATGTTCGAGAAGAAAACTTGTGATTTAGATACATGTTGCAAATTGTAAGAATAAGTAAACTTAATTCTGCCATAGTCTTTAAGTCATATTCTTAATGTCATATTTTTGGGGCATTTCTTTCACTCTCCAACTGCTTATCTGATAGTCTATCATAAGAACTCGAGATCAGCTCCAATGAGGCTGAAACCACAGCAGACATAATGACAAAACATCACTAATGGGGTCATGAAAGCTTCTGCTGTGCTCTTGTCAGAAAATGCTTTTTCATTATTCTTTAAAACCAACTGTTCAAGGCCCTTTTGTAGACATTTCTTTAAAGCATTCCATCAACATGATGATGGAGTTGACCTTCAGGATGAGTCTGAATATGTGTATCTTTCTCTCTATATGTATGAGTGAGAGGTATTCTGAATGTTCTGAAGGTGGCATCAGCTTTCCCTACGCCCACAAGAGTGATTGGTTGAAGGAGTCTAAACTGTATATAAGCGCTATGGAATTCGAGTCATAAGCAGGAAGCAGGTGTCAGTGGCTGTTTGAGGAAGAGCTGGTACAAGCTGTTTTAGTAGAATATGAATAAAGCAGGTTGGTCCTTAAAAGAAGAATGTAACACTGTACCACGGAGGGCTCATCGCTCTCTTACAAACTTCATCAAAATAAAACTGTGATTGTGAAATGCAACTTTGATTAGACATGAAAAAAAAAAAAAAAGTGGTGGTCTACAGCACCTGCCAGGTGAAGGGATTCTGAGAAATCATTGGATGAAGGAGTGATTGCTGATTGGTTGGCTTAATCAGGACCATGACTTGTGATAACTTGTGCACTCAGTAAAATCACAGCAGGACAGCAGGGTTGTGTAAGCCTGTTTTATAAAGAGAGAGATGTTTTCACACTTTGAATCAGTCTACACCCTGTATTTAGAAATTTGCTTAAAAAGCAAATTCTAAAAGCTCACAGAGAAGAAGTTTAATATCTCCTGAATATGCTCTATAGGGGAAAGGAATGAACTCTATTTAGGAAGGTGGAGAGTCTATACACTGTATTTAGGAATGTGGATTTTTTTTTACTAGGTTTATAGATCCGTTTATTAGCTCTTGAATATGCTGTCTTTAGATAGATAACTAGGCCTGTAGAGGAAAGAAATGAACTCTTCTTATTGAGAGTCTACACACTGTATTTAGGAATGTGGATCTTTTTTTCAGCTTTGTAGATAAGTTAATTAGCTCCTGAATATGCTGCCTTTAGATGGATAACTTCAGAAGAAAGAAATTAACTCTTCTTTTTAAGAGACTGCAAGAGGCTGAGGTCCTGGTCAGGTGTTTCTATCTGTCAAACGGGCGTCGGTCCGGGTTGCCAAATATGGAAGATTCGTGTCCAACAATGTCTTTTGAGATGTTGAGATTCTTTGAAAATTGCACTGAGCTATAGAATTAATGTTTATATTGATTAAAAAAAAGTATCCTAATATATGTTTAATATGATTCAATCACCATATGATTAATCTATTAAAGCTGGTGTCGAGGCCGGTATTGAATGTGTAATCTCTTGCAGTTTTGTGTTGTTTGTGTAGCACCATGATCCTGGAGGAACGTTGTTTCGTTTCACTGTGCACTGTACTAGCTGTATATGGTCGAAATGACAATAAAGTCACTTGACTTGACTTGAAATTGTGAGGGCTTTAAACCTCGACTGGTTAAAAACAGTTATTCCACTCTGGCAACCCTGGAATGGGCGGGGCTTAGCGCTCCGCGGTAGCGCTGACGGCTGTGGTGGCTGGAGCGGCACTTTGCTCATCACTGTGGCGGGGAGCGTCTCTCTGCAGGCCGGCTACAGCGCAGCCTCCGCTCCGCTCCGCTCCCGGCGCATCGAGGCAAACCCGTGGAGTCCGCGTGCTCCCTCTCTTAAAAAAAAGTGCGCACCCAGCCGGATAAGCCTGTCATCTGCAGGGAAGAAGACGCACCACGGACGCCGGCACACTTGACCGAGAGGAAACAGCGAGAAGAAAAAGAAAAAAAAACAAAAACAACAAAACCAGAAGAACAGTATGATGTTGAAGCAGCACCTGCTCTTCGTGCTCTGCAGCGTCTGCGGGACTGTCGTTAAAGGTGAGCGCTCGAGGACGCGCCGGTTTATTGCCTGCAGCGGTGAAGGGAGTTGGCTTTGGCTGTCTTTGCGCAAACACACACTCTTACTCGAGTGCTATCCTGAGGAGGAGATTCAGAGAATAAACATGCGTTAGAAGTTTGGTGAGCGCGCATTCTTTCACGCTGCCCATCACCACGGGTGCGAAGTTGCAGTGATGATGGAGAGCTACAGAGGAAGGCTGAGAGAGCGGTGCTGTGTGTGCACTTGTTTTAATAACTTCTACTTTCACAAATAAATCTATACACTAGAGGGGCTTATTAAGGGAGGTGGCTAAGCATTGCACTTAAAGATCGGGAGGACTTGGAAAAATAGTCTTGCTCCTAATTAACTGGCAGTAAAGCTTAGTTATTAGAGTGTCATTTCATTCACTATGTGTTTGTCTGGAATTATTGAAATTCTAGTCTTATAGTCATAGTCCAGTAGTCTTAAAGGGAGTGGCGGGTGCGCTCTGGTTAATTCAGGACCAGTGCTTTAAGTTGGGCTGGGTCGGAACCTGCATCCTATCATACCTAAATAGTTATGAGATATGACTATCTAATAGTTATGAGATATGGCTATCTGTTTTGTCGCACTGTAGAGTACAGTAGCATACGCTCTCGGTAATAGTGCGCGAGCACGAACCTATTGCGCTCCCATCAGACTGCGGTATTTGCAGCCGTCTGCATCTTGGGGTCGTCCTAGTATAAAGCATAAGAGATTTTCTCCGCGATGCATAAAGCAGGCTTGGCCATGCAGGACAGGAGAAGAAACTGCGACTGTAGCTTAATGCATCTGGATCCGTGGATACTATGGATTGCTCATAGAATGGGATTGGACGTGATTTGAATGTAAATTTAAAAAAAAAAAAAAAAAAAAAAAAAAAAATCCGACCGTATTGAGCTAAATCAAAAAAATGGATGCACTGGACTGCACAAATGTGGACTCCAATGCATGCATCAAAATATCCAAACTTAATCCAAGAGGATGAACATAGATAGCCCTCCATCCTCTCTGTAGTTATGTGAGCCTCTGAGCCGGCAGGCGCTCACTACCCCGGTTCACTCTTCATCCCTGACCTCAGTGGTTTTTAAAAAAAAAAAAAATTTATTAACGTTAGTTCATTTCCAAGTGAACCGCAACACAGTACAGCTGCCCACGCCTGCTTCTGGAGTTCTGGACTTCCTGTAGAGTTTAGTCCAGGCCTAATCTAGCACACCTGATCCAGTTAATCAAGGGTTTTAGTAGCATCTGAATATTACAGCCAGGTGTGTTGGAACTAAACTCAGTATGTTGGTAGATCTCCAGCAATGGGCACGCTGTGATAGAGAACATTCCAACATCACAACAGATACATAAAAGGTTGTAATGACTTGAGCCAACTCCCACAAATTAAAAAAAAAAAAAAATCCTGGTGCTTTCAGATCTGTGTAGATAGACTGAGCTGTCTGTCACTAGACATCAATCATCAGAAAGACAAAACGGATGTGGATAGGGATTGGAGTTTTATGGGTTTCAATAAAATTACAACATACATACATTTTATTTCTAAGTAGGCAGCATGCAGTAGTGAGCAATTTATAATGGATAGCTCTTTTATAGCTAAAACAGGTCTATATGAGTAGAAGTAAAACTTTCCCACATTATTGAGTTGCCTGCAGTAGGAATATTGCTGCTCTGGTTTTATAAAACATTAAAAAATCTGTCTTACTTTTGTGCACCCCTTGATTCAAATGATGATTAGATCCGAGACTGTACACTGAAGTTATATTTTGTCTATTTGTAATGTGTATAATATCAGAGGTAATTTGTGTATGTAATTTATATATATGGCATTTTTCTGGCCCTGAAATTAGCTCAAGCTCCATATGGAGCAGAGCTGATCGGCTGTGTGCCTCTTCCATAAAAGATAACCCACGAGGCGTACATGTGCCGTGTCTGAAATTGTTCCCTATTTACCATATACTGTTTTGCATGTCAGCCATTTTGTAGTGTTGTCTGAATTCTCAGTGTACGATCATATTCCCTGGATAGTTAACAACAGCATAGCATTTTTTTTTTCATCTTGAAATTAAATTAAGGGACTGTAACGGCCAAAATGCATTGTATAATTCAACAGTCAATTGTTAATACAAGTAACACATAATAATTGCGTGTATTTATATCAGAAAACTTAATTTAGAACTTCTGTTTGTCCTTGGATTGCATATTTAAAAACAACATTAAAGTGCTATATTTCGATTTTTTTTTTTTATGACCTTCCTTACTGCTGCCCTATATATTCCTCTACATACGGTCTAACAGCCTGTGTAGTGAACAGGGAATATTGAATAGTGAATGACTGAGTAAGGGTACAATCTCAGGCAGAGCTTTAGTTTGTTCAGTAGGGGTGTTTCACTGCAATTGCAGCTCACCTCGCAAACAGCAGACGGCTCTAAAAATTACAAAGTGCTCCTTTAATGCTAAAAGAACAACCAGGTTAGCCGTCGCTCTAACGAATGAAATGTGACCTAATAAATCGTCGCATTGTACCCGTTTTATTTCTCATGTCCACTTTTTTGCAAGTTCTCTTTTGTCCTGCTGACTCTTCATGTCTGCAAATCTGTGTGTAATTGCTATAAAAAGCTCAGGGCCTGACATCCCTTTTGGGACCAGACATTTAGGTCAGGGTTTCATCTGCTTTTCTATGGCTATCCCCTGTCTAATCCCCACAAGAGGAGCCTTTTTCCCACCTTAGTTAGTGACTCATAGAATAAGACATTTGTACTGGAGATGTAATGTGACACACAAATTGGACCTGAGGGACAAAAAATCCCCCTCAAACATAACTGCAGAGACGCCAGAGGGCCTAGCTACACGTGTGGATGGATGCTGTGCCACTAGAGCACCACAGTTAGCTTTGACTTATTGGTGGATTTTTGACATGTGAGGTGTATCAGAGGGAAGCGCTTTTATTTGCTGCTTAAAGATGCCCCCCTCAGCTGCTCCAGAGAGTTAGCTTATCCTGGAAGAATGTGCTTTAAGCCTGTGAGTGCTGGCCATGGAGCTACGCTATAAATAATCCAGTGGAGGAAGGAGACTGGGAGTGCGCAGGCACCGAGCCTCACTGCTTTGTGCTTGCTGACAGATCTGCATCTACACGGATCAGTCAGAGAGCAGAGCCAAAAAAACGCCACCACACAAGAGACACACTGGGCAGCAGACGTGAGCTGTTATGCTGACAGCTAGCATTTTGGTCTGTTTTTAGTCTTGTGACTGCTCGCATTTTACTTGCATCATTTTTATCGTGAGCTCTTTCAGTCACCTAAGATGGCTGGCCCCCAGCTTGTTCTCTTTCTCTCTGGCTCGCAACTGAAAATCCGAACGATAACATTAATTCCCATAGCAAATGAACACATATAAACGAGTACATGCTTTCTTGGAATTCTGATGATGCAGCAAGAGGACGACCCTGTCTGTTGGAAACTGACCCGATAGCATTCTCTACTCTTTATATTAATGATTAATCTAGAAATAGCACAGTTAATCTCCTGCTAAAGCTGCAGCTATCACAGCTGTACATAACTACATGGCACAGGCATGAATGACATCTCTCTCTCTCTCCCTCTCTCTCTCTCTCCATCATGTTTAATGAGGCTGTTCACAGCAAATTCAGAAAAAGTAGTGTGTCTTTGAAAGACTTCCTTAATGAAAGACATATATAGCTTGCTCGTGGAGGCCATAATAACTCTACTGATAAATGGTTCTGTGACACAGTCAGTTAATAAGATCACCTACCTCTGGGCATGCAGACATGATAATTAGCTTCTCGTTGAAGCCTGCAGACACAGAAAAGACAGAAAAAAGAGATAACGATTATATTTGGGTTTTTTGGTGTTTAACATTAAAGTTATTACATTAATTGAGATGGAGTGAGCTGTTTTAACTTTGAACGTGCTCATTATTTTCAAAATTCATCGTAGGTATGTTTTTTTTTTAATTTTTTTTTTTAGATGTCTTATAATGACTGTCCTCTTGATTATCTGGAGATCCTTTTGGAGGTGGAGAGAATAAAATATACAACTAATCCAGACTGTATTGTAGAAATATAATAACCCATCATGACCCAGATGTTTTGATTAATTAAAGTAGTATGTTGTACAGCATATTTACAGTTGCCATGACTATAGTCTCTATTCACCCATATAGTGCAATACACTTGTGTATTCTAATCCACATAAACATGCAGGCAATAGCCTGGATAAGAATTTGTTCCCTAGTTGACATATAGTGTACTATTTGGGGGTTTCAGCCATTTTGTAGCATTGCCCATTGAATTCTCAGTGGACAAATCATATTCGATGGATTACCATATTGTTAACAACAGTGCATCATAAATCCGGTGTACCACCAACGTATGCTACCTCAACACAAAACTACCACAATGTATAGCAATTTCTTTCAGCTCAAAATTTACCTAAGGACACCAGCAGTATTGGCAGGTGGGTGGTTTACCTGCTGAATTGAGGGTTGAACATTTTGCATACGTTATATCTTCAGTAGCTGCTTTATCCTGGCAGGATTTCACCGGATCCAGAGCCTACCTCGGGAACACCACGAGAACACATGACACTCCGAATAGACAGTAATCTGAGCTCAGAATTGAACCGGGGACCCTGGATCTGTGCAGTGCAACAATACTCACTGTGCCACCATACTTTATATGTATTTATTACTGTATGTTAAAAAATATTGACATTCAGTTGAATTATTTTATGTGCCAAATACCCAAATATTATATTAATTACACCCAAAATCATTCACAGTGATTTCACACATTGCCATGGAAACACCCAGCACACCTCTAAACTACTTTTTGAATCGGTTTAGACATTCTCATAGCAATTCTGATTTGTTATTGTACAATATTACTTTTAAATATGACCAGATATTTTGTAATGACAGTCAGGGCGTCGTGACAATATACATATGTACTGTAAAAAAAAAAAAAAAGTTTAATGACCACTAAGCCTGACAGACATCTGTTCTCTATACAATACATAAAATCATCTAACATGTCTGTATTTTCATGGTTTCGTTTTGTTTGACACTCTGAATGTTTATGTGATGGCAGGTCACAATGTGTTTTCCGGCACAGTAGTATGAAGAAAGAGTAGTATGAATTGGGTCCGGTGTCTCCCAGTGTCTGTTCCATTTTTTGCAGCTTGCTGTACTTAGTAAAAGAGGCATCAAATACCACTGCAGCTTTTTTTAAATAGCTGATGCTCAAAATGTATTTAGAACAAGAAAGTTTAGGGAGGACAGTTTGGATATTAAAACCGACAGTTGTTCCTGTGGCTGTTAAACGTTCACCTGTGGCTAAAAGACATGGCATGTTGTGCAGCAATTTGTCATTTCCACTTACAGAAAAACATTGGTGGCTGATTTAGGACATTATGTAGGACATAGTCTGTGATTTGATGCATAGCCGTAGTCCACTATTTTTCTTCTGGGTTTTTATTGAATATTTTTAAACCTAGCTGTGTAACCAGCATCCTAATCAGTATTCTGTTAGCGGACCTCATCAGTCATTGTCGTTTCCTGTATCGTCTTTGAGCGCACATTGTCAGCTGTAAACACCACAGAGCATTTCACATCTAGTGTTTTCCTTCTCTGGTGACACAGTAGGGCATCAATATCACATGTGCATTCGAATTCGAGATGGATTTTGCAAGGCCAGGCCAAAAACCTATCCATCTATAAATCCATTCATTCGTGCATGTATCCATCTATCTCTCTATGCGTCTGTCCATCTAGCCATCCATGTGGTTCTGAAAAACTAGCTATCCATCTATATGGGATTCTCAGAAAAAATAAGTGCAGTCTACAAAGTGTTGGGGAAAACAAGTGTAAAAAAAAAATGCAAATAGCACAAAATGGCTTCTCCTGTCTGCTGGTATATCAAGGGATTTAATTGGCTGTTTACAGAAAGCTGCATGCTCGTATCTGATTGTTAGCACATTACTGTCAGGAAAAAAGACTGGGCTAAAGCCTATGAATCCTCCACTCTTTTAGTAAACAGAACACCATCATTTTTAACTCTTCCCCCTAGCCCGCTACACCAGACCAGATGATGTGCTGCCTAATTCCTTTTTTTTCCCTTAGTATCTCATTGAATTGTATTTTAAGAAAGCTTCATAACACTTTGTATTATTCAGAGGGAGCTATCCAATTAAACATTTGCATTTGACATTTGGTAGTCTTTCAATCCATGAAAAGCTGCTCTGACTGTTAACAGTCAGAAATAAAAGTAGAGATAAGATACAGTTACTGTTGAACAGCCTCATCTGTGAAAAATATAGTCCTGCCTGGAAAACGTGCAATGTTTCCTTTAAACAGTGGACGCCTGAGTGTGAAATGGATTTGAATAGTCTTCACACCTACACCCATCTGCTTTGTGCATATGTGGGACATCTGGACCACCTACATCATCATGATAGTTATTTACATTCTCCTGTCCAATAAGGCTGGCAGTCATTTATTCCATATCTAATGCTATAATGCGTTACATGTCTGTGTATATTGAAGGTCACATTCAGAATATTATTCTCACTCTGAGTGCATATCGGCCATATAGACCATCAGTGCAGTCTGTTATTATTTTCTCCTAATAAAACATTTTCAACTGAATAGATCATAGTGTGAACATCATCCAATACAAGGCCTTAACACACAACTGCCCTGAAATGAAAAGAGGACATTGACGTAAAACAACCACGCACGAATAGCCACTAATGAAAATGACTAATGAAATTCCTCATTAAAATCCCTCTTCGAAAATGGCATCGACAGCAAATCCTCAACCAAATCCAGCTCCCCCCTCCCCCTCAGCCATTGCAGTGCTTTGTTTTAATGGACACATGCTAATGTGCCTAGATAAATTTGTTTACTTGCTTTGTGAATCTCGCTGCTGATTGACATGTCCTCAGAAAGGAGAAAGGTACTGCGAATGTTGACTGAAAGAGCACAGTCAATCGTAAAGCAGCGTAACTGAGAGCAGATCAGGCCATTTGCAAACCACAGAAACTCTGTATTACTTTCAAACTTTGTGTATGGCTGCCAACTAGGACTGTCAAACTCTGTTAAAAAGTTCATTTGAATTTTAATTAGTTATGAGAATGGGTTTTTTTTTTGGATTTGAATATTAACGAGTCTGTAATTTTTTATTGCCACAGACAGAAGTTCGCATACAACAAATATGATAACATTGCTGTGTTTGCTTAAGCAAAGAAATTCACAAGGAGGCAATATCATAAATTCATTCTCAACTTCATTTAGCCGAAAAGTTTAAGATACATTTGTTTTTTTTTTAGAAAGGCATAGCTTATCCAGTGAGTGATTTTCTTGGAAACCTACGGCTGGGCATACCTGGCGTGATTTACAGTAGCTATTGCTATTGCTAAAAAATTTTCGTGTTTTGTAAACATCTTAATGTTCACAGGGCATGCTAGTAAGCACATTTTAAAATGCTATTTTCTGTCTTTGTATACTGAAATATTGTAATTTAAATATTTATATACTGTTTGAACTGTGAGGTATGTTATGACAGCCCTACTGCTTATAGAACGTTAAATTCTAAGATTTTCTGTTCAAATACCAGCCACATGCCTGGATGAGGCAAAAAAAAAAAAAAAAAGAAATATTGACGTGCTTTCAGGGGTAGTGCACAGCCTTACGATTGGCTTTGCTCCTTAGGGGTGGTGCTCAGTCAATATTTGTGGCACCATTATCTTCTCTCTACATCGACTGTCTGTATGTAAAGTAGCAAGATACAAGGCCTTTAGCAATGATACATCTGAATGATTATATCCATCGCATATAAATAAAACACTTCAGGAGTCTAGGAATAATTTACCTCAATGAGAATGAGTGAATAAAAATATATATATATATATATTGTAGTACAGACTATGACCCTGACCAGAATAAAGCGGTTATTGAAGATAAGTGAATGAACATTGTAGTGCATTTATTATTCTTTAATTTTAGAATTATTAAGCCAGCAGAGAAGGCTTTTCAAGCACAGAGAGTACAGCAGTGCATATCGTGTTTACGGACAGCATCTACCTCGGCCAAGAGGCATTACCGTACCCAAAGAGGAGCCCAGTGGATCTGTTTTAGGTGTTTGGGTTTCTTTATTTTTCTTTCTTGTCTCTAAAATATCATATTTGGCTCAGAATGAAGCCGGGCGCTTGCTTCATCAACCGTCTGCAGTCCTGACCTTTAAACAGTCTTTCTCACTCCTCTCACTCCTTGCTGAATGCGCTCTCTCAGTGCATAGACAGCGGCCAGACAATGAATCTCATTTACTTTGTGCCATCCTCAGCGCTACGTGTCTCTTTGAGCGGTCTCTCTCCATCAACAGAGCCATCAGCACTCGAATCTGCCAATGCGAACATGCAGACGCCCGTCTAGCTGTTGCTACTGCATGTAGAGCGATAAAGGAGGACGGCTTCACCATCCCGCCAACTCAAACGAGAACTTGAATTAGACTTTGTAATAGTTATTACAACTCTCCAGCTGAGCAATTACGGAGATGCTTTATCTCAGCATTGGTTTGCTATCTGCATATCTAATGTATTTTTGTTCCAATGCTATTTCTAGCATGTCCTCGTTAAGATAATCTAGACAATCCAAATAGTCCCGATAAGACCCAATGTGTGTTCTAACCTAGCGGTCAGAGCAAAATCCCCGGGGTTGTATTAATACTATGTTGAATTGCCACCTACAGTGATCATTTAAGCCCGGTTGGACACAAATGAACACTGTGAGACGGTAAGTTAATTCAGCACTGGGGATTTTGCAGTGACTTCATCTGTTATGTCAAACAGCAATTAAGAGATTTGGAGCGAGTGTAATATAAACCGTGTGAGGTGATACATCTCAATGATGATGGTGTGGCAACAAAGTGGAGGAAGATAACACCGGAACAAATTGAAGGCGTAATCACAGATTAAACAGGAAAAGGCGAGGGCCATTTCATATCCAGCATGTATTACTGTGATACAGATGTGGAGGAGTGCAGTAATTGATTTCTGTTCTTAAATCAGTTGCTGAGACAATTTAATCTAATCAGGGAGAGAGAGGGGGTTGTGGCAAAGGCTTCTTTACAAGGGTGTTGCTGATGACATAATAGTGAAATAAAACAGAAATTTGCAATCTTTTGGGTCCTGCTGAATTGATAGAGTCAACTCTAGGCACAAATAGGCACAAATACACAATACACAATGTCCTCAAAATATTCTACCCAGTTAAGTGGAGAAACCATTTACTTATCCAATAAAATAAATAATTTTCATAATTCCTTTTTTTTTTAGTAATATTTTTAGTATTTTCTCTCCAAAGGATATATGGAAAATTCTTTTAACATTAAAAAATTAAACCAGTTTAAACTACATTAAACCAATTATTCTCTTTGGAAATATTTATTATGTTTTATTTTAATTATTTTTTTAATTAAATTTTAGTTTCCAGAAACTACATTGTTGTCAGAGTCCTTGCCCTGTTTCCATAGTGATTGACTGTAAGGTTATACAGCTCATATTCCATCTCGCAGGTGGTATTTGCTGACTTGCACAAGTCAGGTAGTTGAGATAAAAATATAAAAAAAACAGTTGAAACACCATCGAGCACAATGAGGGCCCTATGAAAGTGAGTGGTAGAGTTGCAGAGTTTAGTTGGTTCCTGGGGTTGTTTCAAAATCAACCTCCATGAAAACACGCTGTTTAGAAGTGTTGCATAAAACAAGCACAACATTCAATGTCTCACAAAATTCTGACCCTGAACTTCTCCGAAGAACATGCCAATCTCTGCCAAGAGCTTAAGACTTGGTTGTAGATGGATCATTAAATAATATAATGACACCAAACATTTATCAAAATCACACAGAATATTTTTTAGAACATAAATTAGAAACAGAATTTTTTTTAAAAACATCTGGATTGAACCTTATTGAAAGCCTGTGTTCTGATTTGAAGAGGAACATCCATGCATCAGTCAAGTATATATTTCCATGCACACTCCAATATATATATATATATATATGTGTGTGTGTGTGTGTGTGTGTGTGTGTGTGTGTGTGTGTATATATGTATATAATTATTAGAGTCCCTCAGACCCCAAATAATATTTTGCCTATTTTTTATGCCTCCTCTAGTGAGTGGGGGAGGCGTTAAGTTTTCTGGCTGTCCATCTGTCTGAGACTCTCGTTAGTGCGATATCACAAGAATGAGTGGTTGAAAGTTCATGGTCAGGAGCTCAAGACCCATTTTCATTGCTATCTACGATTTTTGCCATCCGTCCATCCCTCAGTATGTCTGTGCACCTGTCTCAGATTCTTGTTAGTGCGATATCTTAAGAATGAGGGGTTGAATGTTTGTAGGATTTATATGGAATTATCATTATAACCAGCAGATGAACTGATTAGATTTTGGAACTGATCCAAACAGGGTCAAGGTCACAGCAAGGTCAAATGTCTGAAATTTCCTTCATTAGCTTCCTTCATGTTTGAACTATATTTTAAGGGTAGCTCTGGCAAACAATTAAGCAACAAGAAGGACTAGATTTGTTGGTGATCTAGTGATCCCTCCACTGCGTCAACTTTGCCTTGTTTCTAAACTTTATAAACTGAAGTAAAAATTGTCAATAGACCCCAGTTGACATTGTTTATGGTCATAATAACTTTGATAATGATGGGTTGTGGTTTCCACCACTGTAACAAAATTAGAAAATCACAGATATTTCACAGACCCCTGAGGATCCCCAGACCCCACTATGAGAACCACGGCTCTCTAACCTTGTTACACATTACAGGAAGAGACTTAGTGCTTTTACTCTTTCCTGGTGAGGCTTCAGTATGGGTTTGTCATATCAGAATTTGGATTTTATCATTCTTGATAACAAAACAATACTTTGGCCAGAAATATATAAAAACAAGAATAAAAAAACTCCGAAGTCAGTAAACAATTGAAATTCAGATTGTCGGTGCTAATTTCCTCTGTGATTAACTGTACAACTGCTTTGGCATCCACATTATTATACGATTGTGAATTTGTTATCTTTATGAACATCCCTTCCCATTTTTGATGATCAGGCAAACTGTATGATTTCATCATTGAAAACGAATTTCTTTCATTCTTACGATGTTCAGGTCATGGCCGACTGTAGTGAACTGCAACATTATGTTCAGGAACCTAACTTTGTAGACCAAGACAAGGAGAGTGAGAAACACAAACTTCAGTTGATGCATGTTTATATCCTGGTATTGATTTGATCTTTGTAAAGGTTCCCACGGGTGCATGAGAGGCCTGGGAGGAGAGATAGATCGCTGGCGGATTTGCAAGTGAAGGTGTCAGTGAAGGAGCCGGGGGCGGGTGGAGGCTGGGGATAAAAGCACAGCAACTCCATGTCCTCGTAAAGACGGATCAGCACTGCGCACGGAAGCTGCATACTGATTGTGAGGATGGCAAAGCCCTGAGCCAGGGAGCAAGATGTGCTCGGGAAAAAAATGCCCTCAGAGCCACTGAGCTGAGAGACAGGCAGCGAGAGCGGGAGAAAGAGAGAGATTCAGCTTCTCTCTGTTCATCCTCTATAGATCTGTTACTGTCACTGTTAATTTGAATCACTTGAATGTTTTGAGCCGTATTTTATACCTGGAATGCTAGTAACGCTTCACACATCAAAAATATGGTGGGAAAAGGTGAGACACAGATTGGCAGAGAGGGAAGGAACGCGAGAGTGAGAACAATACCGTAGCCTAGCTGAGAAACTGACAGATGAAGAAATATATGCAATGTGTTAGGAGTATAGACTATAAAGATCCCACTGGAACTACAGTAACTGTATTCTTTGCTTAAAAAAGCTTTTGATGTTGATGACATTTCACACCTTATTACCTTATACTATTTTATAATTTATTTCTGGAGCGAAAATGCATTATGTGGAAGTTATATAACCTAGAATATCATGTAATATAGCAAAAAAAAAGCAGCTCCCAGTTTTACTCAAGAGAATGAGTCAGCGACATATAGCGTCTCCTTCTATTTCTGTCTATTTGTACTGTTTATTTAATTAATACTGACTTTTTCTCTCCCAATAGTGTCCCATATTACTGTAGTTATTTCCAGGAAAGGAAAACATGACAGAATCCACTGATGGCTAGTGGTAGGATTTGATCGAAAGACAATACAAGAGCACTTCCTCTTGAACGTAGGCCTAATTCAAACTAACATGGAAGTACTGGGAAGTAATTAGATATGTCCATGTGTGTGACACTTGACTCAGTAATAATAGGTAATCAATAATATGCAATAGAACGCCTTTTACTCTGCGTATGTTTTCTGTGTGGTAGCAACAAGAGCTTTTACAATTTCATGTTTGAATGTGTGTATTTAATTTATATTTGAAATATAAACACAAAAATAGCTTAACATCACTTCAGTCTAAAGTGCTAGGTCTAGCAGAGTAGAGACTTCAGAACACTCTGTTTTCTAATGGAATAATGTAATCTAGCCATCTAATAAAGAGCATTTAGCTCAAACATCACGCTTTTGTAGGATTAAAACATTTCAGTGGTGTTTCTGTCTAGCAGTTGCATTGTATTTTGGATGTACATGCTTTGGCTGTTTTTGTGTAATGTAATTTACCCCAAGATTTGGCACTGAGCTATTTTGCCAACTAGCTTGGTATGCTGAATATTACCAAGTGGCTGAAACTTAAGGAAGCTTTTTACTTTAAACCTGACTTTGGGAGCAGACAGGCGAATGACACTGACAGCGACACGTATGCTAAAATAGCTAAAGCATTAAGCTAAAGCAAGGGTTCCACTTCCATAGGATTCTCGAATGGTTAATGTGCTTTCATGATTTCCCTCAGAATGACAAAGCAAAGAACAATGAATTTTGATGAATTGATGATTTTTTTCCCCCCAAGAGAGTATTTATTGTTAGTTTTATTCTTGAAATTGTTCAGCTTTTGTTCTGAAAATCTGCTTGTCCTTATGCTCCCATATGGAAATGAATATAAGCTACAGTGCATTGTGGGACAATTCTAAGATAAATAGTTTGTAGATGGTTGGTATCTGTAAGCAAGTTGTTCAGTATAGGATTAAAATCGGATGTGTGGAGCAACCACACTTTCAGAATAGGTTATAAATAGCAGGTAAGCCATTACAACCTGTTTTTCTGTAAGTTAAGGGTTATATTAGAATAGTTTCCTAGTAAACCTGGACTGTCAATGTTGTAAGGTCAGAGAATTTTGACTATGTAATCCCATAAAGCTATAGTGCATGGGCATTGCTAAACCACATGAATAGCAGTACCTGTATTGATGTTTGCAGGTGAAAATATTGTGCCTATAACATCCCAATTTGGAGGCCCTGATATAATAACATCCCAAATAAAGAGTGCTAATTTGGGTGTACAATTTGATCAACTGTACATGCAAATAATGGCCCTGTTGCTGGTGATTTACAAAGAATAACATGCAAAGTCAAGGGAGGAAATAGTGTGTGAATGAGATTTCTGCATGAAAACTGGCAAGTGAGACACATTGAAAAACTTCAAACTACAATATGAAAGAATAAACCAATAAAAGATTGTAGACATGAGTGTGTATTATGTTAATAAAGTAAATGTGAATTAAAAATCTTTTTTTTAAAGGCTCTGGATCAGAGTTGTGAACATGCAGTGAATATAAAACTTTATCGTCAGCAGTTTTATTATACCAATGAACCTGGTTCACATTCTGCCTGACTAACTACATACATTTATATGAAGACATACTGTATGTTTGTGGAATGTAACAGCTAATCATGATTACATTTACATTACTCATTTTGGTAGGCAGAGGAGTTGTGGGTTAAGAGAGTCGGACTTGTAACCCTAAGGTGAACCCAAAGGTCGTGGGTTTGAGTCTCAGGTCTGGCAGGGATTGTAGTTGGGGAATGTGGTGAATAACCAGCACTCTCTTCCACCCTCAATACCATGATGGAGGTGAGACCCTTGAGCAAAGCACCGGACCCCCAACTGCTCCCCGGGCACCGCAGCAAAAAAGGCTGCCCACTGTTCTGGGTGTGTGTGTGTGTACACGCGCACTTGGATGGGTTAAATGCAGAGCACAAATTCCGAGTTTGGGTCACCATACTCGGCAACGTGTTACTTCACTTTGCAATACTGGGATTCCAACTCACAGCCTTCTGTTCTGATAATATTTGCGATTAGTCTATTATGCAGTAGCTGTGACCTCCAATACACTGGTGTAGCTGAACACCATATAGAGTATAGTAGTCATACATGTAACTCTCGCTTTTCCCTATTATCATAACTAACAGAAAACATGGTTCCATTTCGAGATATTTCACCCCATACACAAACACTTTTATATACCCTTGCATTCCAGTTGTGTCAAGGTGTATAAGTGTAATCACGGCCTGCTTTTCACCGTGAAAATAGATTCTTAACTCTAATTAACTTAGCTGGTCAGAATGGACCAGAAACCATGGAAACAGATGAAAAAGCAGTGGTCTATAGATGGAAAAGACTCAAGCATAACAGCCATGAACTAGCATGTACACTGCTAGTGTGTGCTGCTGTGGTTAAAATTCACTGAGGACAGCAATTCTGAAGCATGGATGTGTTGTTCCTGCTGTTGCATGGAGGATAGAGCAGATTTGGCAGTTAGGACCTTCCTCAGAGGACTTGCACATTGAAGCCTGAGAAACTGAGCAGTGAAGGAAAGCAAGAAGTGAGAAAATCAAAGGTTCTCTGCAAGATTGCGTTGTGACTGCGATGCTGAAGCATCAGATTCAGGGATTAGCAGTTTGACTTTCTCTGTCGGAAGTTCAGGGAAGTGTCGATGTGTCCACACTCACAGATGGAGGAGAGCCCAGAGGGCAAGAGATGCATGTAGAGAAGAAAGAGACAAGACAGGGGGGAAAAAGTTCAAATAAATGTCAGAAAGTTAAGGATCTGACTTAGTGTTATTGCTTATTTCAAAGGCTACAGAATCTATGTTACGGGAACATATTACATTCATTCATTCATCTTCAGTAAGCACCTTATCCTGGTTAGAGTCATGGTGGATCCGGAGCCTATCCCTGGATAATACAACCTGGATGGAACAACAGTCTGTTTTAGGGCACCACACCCACACACACACACACACGCACACACTATTTTAAACCTAGTGGCAATTGAGAGTAGCCAATCCACCTAGTGTCAAGTTTTTGGGAGGTGGGAGGAAACCGGAGAACGTGGAGGAAACCCACAGGGAGGCAGGAAGAACATCTGAATATCCACCCAGAGAGTAACCTGAGCTCAAGATCTAACTGAGAACTACTCACTGCACCACCATGCCATCCTGGACCATATTACATCAGAATCTTTTGTTTTTCTCATAAGTAATCATTCTACTAATATCTCATACTGGCCTCATTGCTCCTGTCCATTTTTCCTGGTCCTCTCCATTTTTCTTAATTTCACTTTTTTTTTTTTTTTTAAACCATCTATCTAATGTCTCAGCTTCCCATCACTGTGGCTCAAGGGCACAAGTTAAACTGATTCAAATAGAGCCTGAATAAGTGACTTTCCGATGGAACTGTTCATTTCTGCTGAGAAACTCCTTAAATCTGCCTTTGTTCTCTAATAATTGAAAATTTTCTGTAATCAGCGGACTGGAGAAAGTCCCGAGAATTCATTTCTCTTTCTTGTAGAAGACAGCTTCACAGATGTCATGTTACACTAACTGTAAGCTGAAGCCAAGGTAATGTCAGGATGACAGTTTAAGGGCACTGAAGTGTAGTTGGGAACTTTGGCATTTGGGGGTACGTGTCACTTTACTTTTTTAGAATGAAAGGAACATGCCATTACCATGTTATTTATTTCTGTTTCAATGTAAAGGGACAAGCAACTGTAACTTCAGATTGTTCAGTACATTGTTCAAACTACACAACATTTATGTTGTACATGAATGTCTTCCCGTACAACAATTTTGGAAAATGTGGTTGAGGTGGTTCACTATTAAATATCTCATTATAAAATCTACATTTTCCTGGTATATGGTTTTAAGCTGACTTCGTATATTAAATTCAAATGGAAAAATATGAAAATAAACAAACATATGCTCTAACAACATTACATTTAATTAATCTATTCACACATTTTATTAATATATCATTAACAACCTAATACCTTAAGTTTACTTTTTAAAACGCTTGAATAAAATGAATAAAAATGATTTGATTTAGTTATTTATAACATGGTCTACTATAATAGATTAATATCCCTTTCGACCAGATATTCTACAAGCTTACTTCAAGTGTACTAAAAGAAGTACACTAAGTGTCAAGTATCTTTACAGTTTAATGCCTAAGTATACTTGAAGAGAAGTACACTAGGTGCCTATTAATGCACTTTTAGATTGCTACTAATAATAATAATTATACAGCGTACTTCTGAGTATACTAAATATTCAGGTCTATTCAGGTCTAAATATTAGGCCACATTGTTACATAAATTGTTTATTAGGTCTTTATGTGATAAGGATGTTATTCAGTAAAGAATAAACATGGATTATATTTGTAACTGTAAATCATTTAAAATTGTATTTGGAAACGAGATTCAAGTGCCCTGAGCTCAAATTTATTTTTTTTTATTATTTTTTTTAATAGTTTTTTGCCACCAAAAGGATTGGCACCCTTTCTAAAATGAATAAAACTGATTTTATAAAATAAACATTGCACACATTAATTCAATTTTTACACTCAACAATGGGAGAAACTATTTGTCTTTGTTCTAACAAGAACAACAACAACAAAAACAACAACAACAAAGCCTTCAGTGCTGTTATTCGCTCCAGGGCAAGGGTCATAAAATTTTAATTTTAAAGTTGCTCCTAATTTCGAAACTTGCATTTTGTTAAAAGTTAAGTTTAAAATGTTTAACTCAAGTTCAGTACAATGCGACTGTATGTTTGAGCTCAAAATGTCACTTAGTAAATGTGTTATTCTTTATATTTATTAATTTATGAATTTTGGTTAACAATTAAAACTAATAACTAAAATTAACTAAATAACTAATAATTAACAATACTTATATCACAATACATACCTAATACACGTACGGTGCAGTTTAAGAATGCTAAAGTATACTATAACATTCATAAGTGCAGGTTTTATTGGATTTTTTGTTTAATTCATGTTGTTTGTCCAGCACACTGGCCAGTTATAATAGCAAACTTTAACTGACAAACTACTTTTCTAAACCTTGTTAAGCTAAAATTTACTAGATGATTCATTTACAGTCTATACTATGACCTAGTATCTCACACAGATTATCCGCATTTTATTCAGTAGAAAGGAGAATACTATTTTTATACCAAAGTACACACAGTCTTTAATATTCTAGCATTTATATTTTTTTCGCAAAAATGAACGAGAACCCCAAGATTTATCTCTTGCACCCAAAGGTTCGGGCCAACAGATTTGTGACAAAACATAACTTACATCATACAGCCTGTCTCCCGCGTCAGTCTCATGTTTTGTTTACTGTTAACCCCAAGGTAGGGGATTTGTTCCATATTTTATGTTCGGATAGGTGCAAATGAATAGAACTGACATCTAGAGATATGAGTGCAGCCAGTGGTAAACAATAGACTATGCTATTTCATGAGTTATTAACATTCTGAACCCTCTGGTGATATGAATAAAAGTTCTTGTCTGTATTTTATGTCTGTAGATACGGAGTGCATTATAAATTGTTTCCCTGGACAAATTGAAGTAATACCGCGACTAAACCAAGGATGACCAGTTGGGTTGTTTCTTTTAATCTGTATGTAATTCTCAACCTGAAGGCTTTTACCTGAAAATAACCCTGAATTTTATAGGGCTATGTAATGCTTTTATTGATCTATACCAACTCACATCAGCTTTGACTTATTAGCAGCCAAAGTGAGTTACAAGGGGGCAAAATTCAGCCACAAGGTTAAGCGATCATTTTTGAGTGCTAATGGAACAATCAGTCTTTCCTGTTGCAAGTGTTCCCTGAGCTCTATCTTATTAATTAGTTTTCAATTTGTGACATTTTTCTTTAATTTCATCAGTTAGAGACCACCACATGGGCACACACTCACACTTCTTTGGAAAGTAGAGAGAGAGAGAGAGAGAGAGAGAGAGAGAGAGAAGGCATATGTGACAGATCAGCCTCACATAGAAAATACGTTCAAACATGCATATGGACATCCGTAACTACACCATAGTGTAAGGAAAACTGGCCACAGGTATACTACAGTATAGACAATGAATAATTTATAATTATATTCTATACTTTTGCAACTTGGATGTTCCATTGTGTGCATAAACAAGCTCTTGTTAATGTAGAGTCCAGAATGTAGAGTACCTACTAGAACCGTAGTACATAGACTCTTAGTAAAATTTTGCATTGATCATAAAATATTAATACTAGCTTATTAGGGGTGTAATGCACAGCAAAAACGGATACAGCAAAAATAAGCATTACCTCAATATGTGGCTTTGGTTTCCAATTTATTTTTTTTATTAAAACATTGAACATTGTAAAAGTACAACTTAATGACAGTGTTTGTGCGATCCATTCTGACTCTTAGAAGCTTATATTGAAACAAAAGCTATGCTTTAGAATGTAGAAAAATTAAACATGGATAAGCTCTTACTGGTGTGACTCTGGGCTGTGTGTCTAAAGAAAGGGGCTTTTCCTGTTCTGCTGTTAGCTAGCTGCTCTCTCAGAGTCACATAGCTCTCTGTAGCCCTAGATGTGTTTTGGAATCCTGTGTTCTCCATTAGTGAATATGAATTTCCCAGTCAGTGTGCTGATTTTTGTAGCCTGGACTGAATCAGTGAGGAAAGTCTGCTTGAATTTAGCAGAGGGTTTGCTGCTCACATATGTGTGTGCATGTGAATGCACCGTTTTAGCCATATGTTTATGTTGTATTAGCGCCGGTCTATTGCAAACACATATTCTGGATTTGGCACACTAATATTTCGTTTCACAGCTCGTTGCACTGTAAAAAAACATCCTGGAGTGCCAGTAAAGTTCTGTAAATTGTACAGTAAACAACTGTAAACATATTTACAGTAAAGTATTGTAATATCTTACAGGGTATAAAATAACACATAATCCAGTACAGATGAAAAGAGAGCAATGCTGGGATTTGAACACAAAACCTTCGGAGCTGTAACTCAAAGCCTTAACCACTGAGCCACCACAGTTGGCACAATCAGTGTGCATTGAGCCAGTGCAATCTTTTAGTGCAGTTAATTCTGCGGTACAAGTGGTTGAATCAATGTCTATTAACTGAAATAGTTGTGATGGTGCGGTGGTTAAGGGTTTGCGTTACCGCTCAGAAAGTCATGTGTTCAAATCCTACTGCGCCCTTATTTTGGTTCTAGAGCAAGACCCTTCTGCTCAGTTGCATCGTGCATTGAGGAAATGTGTTACCTTATACTATGTAAGATATTACAGTACTTTGCTGTAAATATGTTTTACAGTTGTTTACTGTAAATTTTACAACACTTTTCTGGAAACTCAGGTTGCCAGTAAATTACTGTTAAAATTTACACCAGTTTTTTACAGTGCATGTCCATCAACATCGTACCTTAATGGGAAGCTGAAGTGCTTCCAAACACCAGACCTTAAAGACCTGAGGGAATCTACCAGGTTCTGCTTGCTACTGCGTAGTCATTGCTGTTTTCTCATGCTAGTACTGTAGCATGCTAATGTACTGGCTTGTGAAAACAGCATGCGTAGGAAAAGTGTTTTTTTTGTTGTTGTTTTTTAACCCCCGTAGCCTCTCCTGATTCAAGGAAGTTAGTTTTTTCAGAGGTGGAAGTGTGGGCTTGATTAAGATTGATTTCACATAACATGATATAAGCAGTATTTTATGACAGATAGCCCATTTTAATGTATTGCTCAATGCACAGATTATCACGTCGAGAGCCTTGTACCGAACAGAATGATATGATACACTAAGGTGGATGAATCAGTATTAGTCACTATGATGTAGTGAGTCATTCGTTTTGTTTAGTTGCTGCTCACAGGCTTCACTATTGCAAACTCACGACTGAGGTGAGACCCTTGAGCAAGGCACCGAACCCCCAACTGCTCCCCGGGCGCCGCAGCAAAAAAGGCTGCCCACTGCTCCGGGTGTGTGTTCACGGTGTGTGTTCACTACTGTGTGTGTGTGCGCACTTGGATGGGTTAAATGCAGAGCACAAATTCCGAGTATGGGTCACCGTACTTGGCCACACTTCACTTCACTCAAACATGGAAGCTAAAGCACTACGCTTCCATACATATCTATAACCGACTTCACAATATTGAACAGATTCTATGTAGCATTTTGTTATATGTTTATTTGTGGATGTTTCTGAAACATTTGTCAATTGTGTAAGTTGTGTTTACCACTGCGTGTATGTCGAACTTGATCTACGCCCCTTGAGTCAGTGAATCCTCTCTTCCATTCAGTGGGTCAATGAATCAGCCAAATATTCCATTATTCAATTTTATTATATTAAGTTATATGTTTATAAGTTATATGTATCTCTTGGTGTTTCTTAAACATCTGTGAATTGTATAAGTTGTCTAAGCATGTATGCCAAATGTTTTCCACACACTAAACCTGGACATACAGGCACATTATAAAACAAAACAAAATAGCAACCATTATTAGCATTGTACATGGTGGCATGAGCGCTTGCGCAAAGTTTTTGAGTAGCGTTCAAGTTCGTAGTTGTGTCTGAGGTCTGAATACTGACACGCGCAATTTTCGGTATTAACCGAATAGAGCCCTATATAAGGCAAGAACTCTTCAGCTAAATTTCTGAAGGTGCATCAGTGATGTCAGTAGGTGCCATATGTTGAGTGCACTACTCTGTGGTTTCATTGAGCCATTTTTTCCCCCTGCAACTATTATGCCTTTCCCATTCTAATGAATAAACAAGCAAAAAAAAAAAAAAAAAAAAACATGAGCTGAGCAGCCAGAATTTGAATATCAATCATAAGAAGTATTGAGTTGTTTTCATAAAACTGTCACAGTAGTCTATATTCACACTGCTGTAAACAATCTCACTGCAGGCAAAGAACAACAAATTGTGACTCATTGTTTAGAGATGATTAGAAAAGGTCTCTCTTTTGTTCTTATGTAATCACAGATCATTTCGGGCCATTTCACAGGACTTTTGTCCTCAGACAGTGCATGGTATCTGTGGAAACAGGGGAAGAGGGATCTGTGGAAACAGGGGAGTGGACACTAGTAAATTTGGATCTTTAGATGCAGCATAAAGACATCAAGTCATTAATGAGAACAAAATTAAAAGCTCTTCTTGGGGTCTCGTTTTTAGTTCCCCATAGCTCAGGGCAAACCGTTTCCCGTGGAGTGCTTTAGCGCAGAGCCAATAGCCCTACTGATAATGGCACTGCCAGAGAGGAACAGATGGGAGAAGAATGCCTAAAGAGAAGCTTGCTTCAAGCATCTGTTAACTGCCTTTGAACAGCCATACATTTTTTAATGGCTACCAAGAAAGCATCTCTGTTTGATTGATAGAGCTCACGCTATATGTCATATATCATTGTCCTCAACGTCTTGCTGAAGGTATTGGCCTGACATGTTGGATCTGTAATCAGCTGCAGTCCAGGAGAATTGCTTATATACTTCTGGCATTTGACGCGTCTATGGCACAGTGATGTTAACTATGTGAGATGATGATAATAACCATTCATAACATCAGCTGAAGAAACAAAATTGGATTGACACGGTATGCTTTGGTCTTAGAAAGCAAAGTCAACAAAAGCCACTTTGTTGAAAGAAATGTGAACCATAAAATGGTGAAGATTTAATGTAACAAAAGAGTGAAGGATTTTGTAAATGTTGCTAAGGTATCACAGTGTTGGGGTTTTGTGTTGTATAATTTAGAGGTCATTAGATGTCCTGATTTTTTTTTTTCTTTTTGTTTCAAAACATTTCATAAAGAATGTTCATGGTGAATTTAAAAAGTAGGCTTGCGTGCACTCTGCGATGATTTCGATTACACTTGCACATTGGTGCATTGGTTATTTTAATTGAAAATACCTAATTCTTTTATTCAGCCACACGTACACTGTACCTGTGTATTCAAGTGAATACCAAGTAACAAGCAAATTCCTTTCATTGCATATTCATGTAGCTCCTTCACTGTTCAAAGCAATATTGTCAAATCACAATTTAGGTAGTTAGTCATTAGATGTGAATATGTAGAAACATAATGAAAATACTAGTTTCCTGACGGGCTGAATTTCATTTGGCAGTACTGATTCACATTTACAGTTAGGACAAGACTCTACAGGTGAATAAGTTTTTTGTTTTTTTTTTTTCCTTTTTTTAAACGATAGGTATTATAATCAGTCTTAACCAGCTGATTTTTGACATTTTTACTATAATGTTTTCTTTTTCTAATGGACATTTATTTATGCAAATGAGGCTTTGTCTAATTAAACATGCATACATTTGTATATTTAATAAAACAAAACAAATTTGTATTTTGATGTAAAAAAAAGTTTTTTTTTCATTGAAGACTCCCTCAAGAGAAAGCATTTTAAAGGACAGTTTGTTGAAATATCATTCAATATCATTCATTTTTGATTCATTGTTTAATCCAAAAAAAAAAAAAAACCTGTCATACTATTTTTTCAGTATAAAATCAAATACAAATCCAACAATAATCAACATTTTGGGACATTCCTCTGTAATTTCTTTCTAATTAGGGATAGGTATGAACATGTGATATTCTATAAATACAGGTTATCTAGAAGCAGAGAGTTTGAGTTCTGAATATTTAAAAAAAATGAATTATGAAGAAAACATGTTAAAAAAATATACAGTGTGCGACTTCATGTGTTTTCAGTTTAGTTGGTGGTGTTTATATGTCATAATGACACATAATCTGACATAGCGTATATAGGAAGCAGGTTTTTCAGGGATATATGGCATGATGTGATTGTGCCAAGCAAGTGGGTCTTAAGCCTTCAATGTCACTAAAATATTACTAAAATTCAGGGGTCATTTTGATAGTTTTATTACTACAGTCTAAGAGAAGTCATACTGTGCGTGTGCAATTTAGCTACAAATATGAAAAATGATTGATGTGACTAAAATTGTTTCATAAATGTCTTGCCGTAGTGACATGTGAGTGCCATCGCGAACAATGATAAGCTCGTGATGTTTGGCCTGAGCGCTCCTCTTAGCATGATGCACATAATAGAAGAAATATGTTACCACAATTTTATATTAGAATAGATATCTAAAGATTGCAAACAAACAATGTGTGAACAATTTGGTAATTTCCTAGCCTAATCTCTTATCACTAATGATTTGGGTTTGTGTGTTTCCGTACTAATCAGAACATGTATGGAATGGCATGGAGTCGAATATCTTAAGTATCAGCTTTCTTTGATTTCAGAGGCCAGATTGAGTTTAATAAGTATTGATTGCTAAATGCTCGGATACTTTTAGAAATTATGTGCTATTATGTGCATCGTCTTCCTGTCTGGGTAGGAGAAAAAAAACTGTAGGAGAATGAAAAAGAATTATTTAGTTCTTCTTCTTCTTCTTCTTCTTCTTCTTGTTATGAAATACACTTCACAGATATGTCTAAGGCTCTTTTGAAATGAAACAAAGCATAAGCAGATACTACTTATATTGCACCGTTTATACTCTTAGTCCTGCCATCTATCAAAATAAGACCCCTGTCTTCATAGCAGAGACATGTGGTAAAGTAAAAACTCATACTCCAGCTAAAGTAGTTATTTAATAAATAAATTATGTGAGATTTAAGTCAGTGTAATAGTGGCCCACTAGAAAGCAACTTGAATAAGGAAATAAAAAAAAAAAAACAACCTACGCAAGTCAAGTTATAACAATTCACTAACATTTCTAAAGTATCTCATTCAGCATCTATAGTGACTATCATTCTTTGCGAAAAGCCATAGATTTGCAATTACATTTATGTGTTAAGGAGAGACCTTACTGATCAGAAGAGTGGGTGAAATTGCAATAGAAGATTCAGTTAACCAATGGAGAAAAAAATTAAAGTGTAGCCTGAGCCAAGTCACAGCATGAAATGGATATAGAAAAAAATCATATTGATGGAAGACCTTCATAATGGAACAACCCCACAATGCCACAGCCACCTAATCCCAAAGAGCAAAATAAGCCTTTTTTGGCTTTAGGGGTGGAACGGATGGCCTTTCTGTCTCCTGCGTTGATCAGAGCCATGCTAGCCAATCGTGAGCATCTGTTAGCTCGTGTATAAAAAATACAAGTGTTAACAATCTCTTCCAAGTGTGTTCAGCTGCCCTGTGATGTGTGTTACATGAGCGCCAATCATTCATGTGTCTTGCAGGAGGCATGTGCTTTCCTTTTCCTTGGTTATGACTAAACTGGGAGAAAGCTGTATAAATTGAATAACCATTAATAATAGTACAAATGGCAAGTCTTATCGAAGTGTAAGAGTAAATCTTTGCTGCTACGGGTCTCTGCATTACAGCGTTAAATAAGCTGTGCATTCTCACTGTCCTGAGAATATGATTTGTGATGAGCTCTAAATCATGGAAGGAGACAGATTGTGACGTTGGTATTATAAATGGTGGATATTGGAAGACTTTTTCAGTACCCGGTTCCATTCAGCTTTAATGATATTATGGCCAAGTTCCCCATGGACCACAGGTTTTCATTGTACTTGTTACATGTCATTTTAACAGCTTGTCCAACCAACGGTTTCCTGCCCTATTGTGAAATATAGCAAAATTGGCTCTCCGTGGTCTTGGCACCTGTTTCTCATTAACACCTTGAGTTTGCTGACACCCTGAGCATGATGTTAGGTAGAGAATAACGAATAAACTCACTAAAGCAACCTTGTTTGTGCTTATTTATAACTAACTGGATTGAGTGCACAAAATGAACAAGAGTGACCCTCTATGGATATTAGCATGACTATAACACCTACAGGAGGATTAGAAATATTCCACATTTAGCCACTTGTTACTAAGCATACCTTAACAGAGTAAATGCTCACCAGCCATAGGAACACCTAGACCCCTGCTCATTCACTGAAACTGGACCGTTGAAGATGTCATATGGTCTTTTTCCAGTCTTCATCTACCCAGTTCCAGTGAGTCACTATCCACCGTAGCCTCCAAGTAGTGTCCTGTTCTTGGCTCACAGGAGTGGAACCTTGTGACGCGGTCTTCTGATGTTGTAGCCCCGCTGCCTCAATCTTCACCATTCTGTTAAATTCTAGAGACTATTGTGTTTGAAAATCCCAGGAGATCAGCACTTTCTGAAATACTCAGGCCAGCCCATCTGGCACTTCACTTCAGTCGTGTCTGTATGATTTCATGCATTGTGCTGCTGCGACGTGACTGGCTCACTGGTTAATTGCATGAATGAGCGGAAGCATAGGTGTTCCTATTAAAGTGGCCAGTGAGTGTATATATAATGCTACATATGAGAAGTATTAAAGTCTTTCACTCTCTACAATGTTTCTCCTCATTGTGGTGTTATTCTCTGTGGTGTGTTGTTCTTTTCTCAAGTATTTATTCCTGTCTTTCTATCAAATCGTGTTTTTTGTTTTGTTTTACTGCGTTTTGTTGAAGGGCATTAGGACATAATAATAATAATAATAATAATAATAATAACAACAACAAGAACAACAACAATAATAATAATAATAATAATAATAATAATAATAATAATAATGTGTTGTTGTTGCTATTATTGTTGATGTAAATTTTCAAATTTTCCATTTATTTTATTTTTTCTTTTCCATTTCTTTCCTTTTTTCTCCCTCTCCTTGGAATGGCTTTAATAGTCCATAAAAATGCAACTTTATATATTGCTAATGAAGTCATTATTGCCCTCCAAAAAATACTTTATATGAGGATTTTTTTATATACTCTCTGTAACCACCAACATTGCATAAAACAGATTTATTGACTGTAATTGAGAAAAGCAATACATAGAAGCATCTGGAAATTTAGTCAGTGAATATAATGGGATTGGTTTGGATTTAGGTATTTGCATCTCTCCCTAATACCTGTATAATCCTATTAGAAGCTCATGCATTCATAGGCTCAGTAGGTATGTGTCATCAGATTTTTATGCAAACTATTATGATAGAACCGATAGTCATATACGCTGGTTCACCTTTGAGGACATTTAGAAATCTACAGCGAGTGAACTAAGAAGGATTAGAGCTAGAATTACATCAAGAAGAGTTCGTGCTTCGAGCGAATGCAAATACCGTTTTTAAACCAACAACATTGCTGTTCATAGGATCACTGATTTTTAAAAAAAAAAAATTTTTAGTGTAAAGACAAAACACATTAACAATAATGTAGGATGAGAGTGTTGATTTGATTGTCCTCTGGGCTTGTTTAGTCAGTGTCGTTTAACAGTACAAGACAGCATAATAAATAAAGAGCCTGTTAATGACAGTATTGTATAGTGGCATCATGGAAAATAAATGTTGAAAGGTGGAGAGTGGAATGTATACTGTAACCAGAATCATGAAGAGCAATGATGTGTCAGCTTTAATATGCATCAGTGTGAAGGCTGGGCTACTGTGGTTAAAAAAAAAAAAAAAAAAAAAAAAAAGACTCATAGCATCAAACATCCATAAGGCGAATTATATCTATAAGGCGACTATTCTATGGGCTCAGAAGACCATAACGTAATATTAGTGTAATATTTTCTCATTTATGGACAGAACATTAAAAAGTGTAGAAAAGTTATAGTTAAATGAAAGTGTGTTTAATTAAAAGTGGAAGCAGACAGTCAAAATTATACTGGAGTTAAAATTAAAAAGTGTCCACAATTAAATGTACTGAAATGTATTCAGTAGTGAAAAATCTATTATATTAGCTGATATTAGAAATCAGATGTTTTTATGGAGTCAGCCTTGCAGATTTGTAACTACTCACATACCTCTATTTATGAAAAAAAAAAAGATCTCAGGATTTAGGTTTAGGTTAAAGGTGTACCGTAGTTTTTCAAACCTTAACCCTAATTTTTTTTTCATCAGAGTTACGTAAAGAGAGCAATTACTACTAATAGACAAATAGTAAACAGTCAAAAGCCGCAGCTATGATCGGTTGTGGTATTAATACAAATTGGCATGAATGTAAATATGATAAATAAATAGAAATAGAGATCAGCTGCACAAAAAACAGTTCTTTGCATTGTTAGATCCAAAAATAAGAAAATCATTAGTCATGATAAGTCATGATTTGTATATATTCTCAATTACATCAAATATTACAGCAAATGAATCTCTACAAAACTTAACCAAAATACGCCATTATTGTTAAATCAGTAAAACTTCACCATCATCACCATTTTGTCAGCTGTCTTTTTTCTAGCTGTTCTAGTCAGTAATTGAGCCTGAAATTGCTGAGATTCCCTGATGAAGATTCATTCTTCATTAACAATCATCAACTTTCCCAGTCATCTCAGGGTTAATCTTCAGCCTGGCCATGACACTTGGGTTTTTGTGTCTCATGACTTGAATTTATTTCTTTCTCCTATAAATAATTCAGTGTTTTCCATCGACTAAGTGCCATACGCTGAAGGCTCAGGACCTAAGACCTTGGTGCTCCTTGCATGTTAATGCCAGTTTGAATCCCACCCATTAGGGGACCAGTGCTAGATTGCTGGTATTTAAAATAACCCTCTTGCAGAGGACAAATGTTCATACATATTCTACTGCTCAAAAGAACAGAGATATGACTCAACAGGAAAGCTAATGAAATTAACCATCAAGAAAGTATAGATAATGAGATTGGTTGTTACTATTGCATGGCATAAATGTTCGCACAGCACAATGTAGCTGATGAGTCAGTGAGTTAAGTATAGTTGTTTTTTTTTTTTTTATAAATGTCCAGACTTCCTGTTCTGAGTCATCTCTAGAACACACTTACACACTCACCACTCAAACACACTCAAACACACACACACACACACACACTCCAGTCAACCTGTGGGTAAGACCACATGAACATGTTTGTGATGGCAGCTTGGCGGACAGTGCCGGAGAGAGATTATGGACTCTTGGCGGGAGCCTCCTACACTGTCAGGCACCTGTGGTGAGGTGAGCTGTGCCTTGTCATATCTCCTGCATCGGCCTGATCCCCTAGCCATCTGTCCTTGCTCTTCTTCCGTGTGGCCTCGTCCCGTTTCCCCCTGTGACACATGCAGCAATTACAAACATTGGACTGACTGAGGCCAGCGTGAAACTCACAGAGCCAGTCATCTCCATTACCGTGCAGTTCCAGTGAGTTACCATGACTCCGGAGCTTGTTTGAAGATCAGCCCAGTGCAATAATTGCGTATACTGGTCCAATGTGGTCATTTCCGATGTTGTGTCATCCAGGTTACCTACCGGGCTGCCTATGTGGAAACCGGAACAAATGAATTGCTTCCTGAAGCATGGGATGGAGATGCCATAAAGAAATCCTACAGAGGCTTTTGAGCTGGTGAATTATATATTTCTAATATACTACATTTGTATTTTACCATTTATATTGTATTATACTTGCCAGTATAAGAAGGAAATACTGTTCATTTCAGAAGTATTTTGAAGACACAGCACAATTTTAATTCAATAATTATTTATCAGCATAAATGAATGTTATTATGAATAACAAAATGAGGGGAAAAAAGCAACAAATGAAAAAAAAAAACAAATCGGGAACACTGTTCTTTCTTTGTTCCTTCTTGTGTAAGTTTACCCCCTGCCCATGGTCTCCCCTTCTCCCCTCTCTCCTCTAGCAGGCTGTGTGTGCTTTAAGCCAAGCATGTGTGTCGTGAAGTGGACAGATGGATGCAAGTGCAGGTTTTCTGGTTTTATTAAAACCAACGTAGCAAACAACGCTCTGAGCCAGCTAGCCAATACTAAGAACTAAGTGGCAGGCAAATGGTCAGGTGATCAAACATGCATAAATTAAACAAAACTAAATCAGTTTTGACTTATTCTAAACACTAAGCTATAAAAAGTCAAACACTAATCAAATCAGTCAGATACCAAAAGCTTTGAATCGTCACAGACACAGCACTGGAGCAAGACTTCGCAAAGTAACACTGAGAGTCTGAATTATTTAAAGAGGAGCAGTTGGGTGAGTTTTATTAATAATCAGATGACATCGAGTGGAGTGTGTGACTGGTGGTCATGTGATGACATTGTGAGCTGAGGATCATGGGAGTTGTAGTCTGATGTAAATCAGCAAAACTTCCTTGTTTAAGACAGCTGCTTGATATACTGTAGATTCCAATGCATTAAATAAATGTAAAACTGAGATACAGTGTAAAGTTACTAGCATTTAACCAGCAAGTTAAATGTTAACTGTCCAGCAAGAATATAAAATAATATCCAAACATTTTGATCTACTAAGTCACACCATCTCAAATCAGCTGTAAATGGAAGAAGCTGTAAATGATTTTGCCCCCTGTTAAAATCCATTACAAGAAATTTCGTCAGTTTAGTTTACATGTCAGCTGTTGATTTTTTGCTCCATAAACTGCAAACTACTGGGAATTGTGTAGCAAGCTAATCCATAGCTGTCTCCAGTTTTATTTTCATCCTGATGAACTTGCTGTTTTTTCAAAGCGTAGCAATGGCTTTGTGGGTTAGGGCTTGATTCCAGCAAGCAGAACATGGTGGAGCTGCCGGGTGGCTGGCTGAAAGCCAAAGTGGACACTGGGGATGTTGACTTACTACCCAAGTGCTTTAGGTTTAAGAGTGCTTCTGCTTAGTAACACCGCTGTGCCATTTCTTGCGTTGTGCTTGTTTTTACCCAGCACATAACCTGAAAAGCAATAGTGAGCGTGCAGTATCTCACCATTCATAACCAATAAGCAGTTCTTCTTTGGAAATCATTTATCCTAGTCTAATTTCTTTACACGTGCACACCCTGAAACCCTGTTTAATTTGCAGACACAAATAATCAACAAACACAACCCAGCAGCACTTTAATGAAGTTCAAGGATCCTTGTAAAGCCATGCACTAACATTGTGCACCATGGTAGACACTCAGTAAGTTCCTTCGCTCCTGTTACTTATTAATTGTCAGTCTGATTTCTCACTGTCAAATAGAACAGGCTTATATGAGCACACGGCGGAAGCGCAGCCTTCCACAAACCCTCGAGAAGCACACTTCGGTGCACCTGTCAGGCAGCACACTGAAAAGCCAAAGCTCTCATTAACATAATAAATGAACTGTGGCTTACATTGTGTGGTGGATGACTTGCCTTTCGGTAATTAGGCTCTCGGGTTAGAAATACAGTTCCAGAGGTCACCCACCCTTCAACACTGACAATGGGGGTGGTGAGTCAAGTAATGAGAAATAGCTTGTCTAAGAGTGGAACAGATGGGGCTGCTGTGTGTGAACACTAATATATTACAGATAATTACAGCCAGCGATGAAAAGTTGGGAAACATATGCGACAAAGTTTGCCGTGTGAAAAATAGCCTTGACTGCCAAAAGTGCCTTCAAAGGGAAATGAAAAGGTTTATGAGGGAGTTTGATGAGGTGTGTGAAAACAATTCACTTGTGGATTGCTGTCATCCAGCACCCCATCTGCTAATGTGTTTATAGTATAGTAAATTTGTCAAGAAAAATATGCATAGAAGTTTACCTGGAGGACATCACCCACCTTATGTGAATGGCAAGCAAAGCTAATTATAATATGATGCAAATGTAAATCATAGCATGGCATAATGGTGCTAAAAATAATGACGATATAATTCGGTTTCACCCTGCTTTATAAAAATGCTTTCAGATGAAAATTGTAAACAGTATTCACTCATTCAACGAGATGTCAGCTCCTTCACTGTCACCCTCAGCCATAGCCACAGACTATGGAGCATCTGATGTGTTTTGTAAACTTTTTTGGCCACAAGTTTCAGGATCTAGAAGGTTGTAATCCGATTGGCTTTGTGCACTTCTGTGTCTATGTGCTTCTGTGCATCAGTTTCCGATGGGAAGTAATTTTTTTTTACACTGCAGCACAATGCTTAGCATGATATAAACATGACACTGATTTATTTTTAAATCCTGACTTTAAAGGGTATTCAAGAGTTTTGTTTGAAACAGTTAGTGGTAGATAAATGTTTTCAATGTCAGTCAGATGGCCTCTTTCTTTAGAAGTAGCCTGGTCTTTGTCATGTTTTGTCATGAAACCTATCACACTCCTTAGTGAAGTCTAGATGTCTGGCTTGTTAGGCATTTGTTAAGTAATATGAAAATACATTTGATAGTTTCCCCATTTCCTTCCCAATTTGGTCATTTGCCGATTCCCAACCACTTGTTAGCTCTCCCCTGTCATTTGACAGCTACCAGTTGAGGAGGGTGAAGACTAACACACATTCTCTGAGACATGTGAATCCAGCCAACCACATATTTATAGTTGCTTTTCATGCTGTAAAACAGGGCATGAGGACTCAGAAAGAGAGTATACCATCCCTATACCAGCCTACCCAGAGAGCATGGACAGTTTTACACAATTGACTCCCACCCATGGATGACTGTTTCATCATCAGGATTCGAACTCGCAACCGCCCGCTGATAGGGTGAACAGTTTTCTGTTGTGCCACTCAAGGACCGTGCATTTTATTATTAAAGGAAAGTGTGCTTTGCAAAATTGAAGCTTCCCCACATTTGGTGGCACGGTAGTGCAGCAGGTAGCATTGCTGCCTCACAGCTCCAGGGTTCTCCGGTACCCAAATAGGTTTCCTCTGGGTTCTCTATTTTCCTCCCAATGCATGCCCATAGGCAGACTGTCATATTCCATAAAATCTGCAATGCCACCTCATGAGTTTTGACACAAGCCTTACATAATTTCTCCAGCATTGCTTTATAAAATATTTATGCAATGTTTATGAATGTGTTATGAAGGTAGAATGTAGGTACTTTTCAAATAAAAATGATGGAGCCAGACTGTAAGTGACTTTGACTGAGTCCAGAGACATGGCTGCTTTAATTATCATGTATAGCAGTAACATGATGGTCTTAAGGGCAGAATTCTCCACATAGCTCCATTAAATAGTAGGCAAAGCCCAGAGTGCGTTGCCCCTGAAAAGAGACAGTCTCCATTCCATGATAATGACTGCCCTTTGTTTCAGTAATCAGGGAGCTGTTCAACGTGACATTTATGCTGTGCAAATATCTCCCATTTTCAAGAAAAGAAATTAATCAAAGGCGCATAAATCACCAAAGTTTGATAAGCAAGTGCAGGCTGTCATATTGATTTTCCTCCACACACTGTGATTCAAGAGCTAGCAGACTTGCACGTCTTTAATTAAGATAACATAAACAAAGCACACTTTTATGTAAAGCGATCCACTTAATGTCAGCACTATTTTAATTTAAAATGGCTGTTTTCATTTAAGTATAATTCCATAATCAATTCTGAGTTTTGTCAAGTTGGGTGAGTGCTGTTTATTAGACTTAGCCAAGACTTGAAGTGAAGTAGCTGATTGATACTATTAAACAATATTGATATAATAAATATTAAATCATGTTGTCATGTGGATTTCATTTGCCTCTGATGCTCCACATTTAAAAAAAAATGAACAAGTCTATAGTCTCATTAAAGCTTTTTATACTGTAAATAGCGTAAAAGCATGTTTGAGTCCTGTTTGCTAATTGTTCTATTCGAGTCCTGTTTAATTGCATCTTACGTTACTTGCAGTGCTTTCCAGAATTATTGCCACCCGTCATAAATATGAGCAAAAATGCTGGCATAAAATAAACACCTATAATTCCAAATTTATGCAAATAATAAGAGAAAATACTTGATATTATTATATCAAAACTTAACAAAAAACAAATGTAATACTGACACTGGTAATAGATATTAAAAAAAATTGTGTAAACAAATTGTCATCATTTTTGACAAAAAAGGAAAACACCAGTGTCAGTATACACTACATGGCCAAAAGTTTGCGGTCACCCGACCATCACACCTGTATGTGCTGTCTGAACATCCCATTCCAGATTTAGTCCCCCTTTCCCATTATAATAACCTCCAATCATCAACCAAGGCTTTCCACTAGATTTTGGAGTGTAGTTATGGGGATTTGTGCTGATTCAGCCATAAGAGCATTAGTGAGGTCAGCCACTGATTTTGGGTAAAAAGGCCCTGGGGTGCAGTCAGTGTTCCAGTTCATCTCAAACGTGTTCAGTGGGGTTGAGGTCAGGGCTCTTTATAGGCCACTCGAGGTTTTCCATTCCAGCCTTGGCAAACCATGTCTTCATGGAGCTCGCTTTGTGCACAGGGGAATTGTCATGCTGGAACATGTTTGGGCCCCATAGTTCCAGTGAAGGGAAACCTTAATGCTACAGCATGCAAACTGTATAAAAATCTACAATTGTGTGCTTCAAAATTTGTGGCAACAGTTTTGGGAAGACCCACATGTGGGTGTGAGGTCAGGTGTCCACAAACGTTTGCCCATAAAGTGTATGAAACATGGTCTGAATTAAAATGTTGTACACAGATCAAGATCCCTCTCCAAGTGTCTCCAACCTTGTTAGATGTTACAGGAAGGAGCATAGTGTCAATACTGAGTAAGGGTACCAATACATTTTTTGAGAGGTGGAATTTGTTTATTTCCATAAAGGGTACCAACACATTTGTAGGGGATAGTTTTGTATTGATCCGTTTCCTGAATATTAAAATACCACAAGATGTATTTACAGCCATCGACTTGGTATTCAGATGACCTACGTGTAAATCGATTACTTATTCAGACAGTAGTTTGTAGCTTGCAAATTGTCTGCCAGATCTTTATGTTTAAATGATATTGTGTTGCAGGTTTGAAATGCGAAATTAATATACATTCAGTAATTCATGTACAATGCTTACCACAAAACTTGTAATAAATCTTTCTGACAGTTGTGTTGGTTAGAGACACATGTGCATTGAAAAGAATAGAATAGAAATGAGATATACAGATGAGGCTGTGTATGAGGGAGTCACATTCGCTTCTGGCCCGAGGGGACTGGAGCGCAGTGCCATGTCATTGTTATTCAGTACAAGATGAAACAGTGCATTGATGAAAATGGAGGGTTTGCTCAACGTTTTGATTAGAACTTTTTTATTTGCCATGCTTGAAATTAGCTAGGGCAGCCACGGCTCAAAATCTTTGTTGAAAGTTAAGAAAATTTAGATGATCATGCCACGGCTGTATAGATTTCGATGACTGAATGCACGCCAATGTGCTGTTAAAATATTCCATAACGGTCCTTAGCAGATTCCATAGGCTTCTCTAATTCCATTTTTTGAGATTCAGAGCACTGCGTTGTTTAATATTTTTCAGTTTCAGATAATAATTAGTAATTAGTTGATGAATGAAAACAGGTGTGCCCGAGCTAAGAGCTCAAATCTGAAATGAAGTATCCCTCAGGGCACAACACTGGTTAGCTTGATGCACAATATTTGGTTACATTTGACTGAATTTTAATTTTAGGTAGTTAAATCTTTATTTCGCAGAAATGCTTGGCACAAGATATATGGATCAAAAAATCTACACCCATCACACTAAAGTTGTAATTCAACCCTTGTACATGTGCATTTTTTTTTTTACAGGGATGGCATGGATTCATTTGTGAAAAAGGCAATTGATCTTTGCATAGCTTGTGACCACAAGAGATCTTATCCTCAGCCTGTGCTGCTGAATTGCTGCTTTACTTGCATCGATTCACACTGCTGCCTGCTCTGTGCTACTAATATTTATTGAAGTTATCCCACGTAATGGATAAATCTTTAATCCTGTGCATTATGAATTTTTAATGAAGCCACTCTAACGATTCTTTTAGCCTTATCCCTTTTTTCAACTAGAAACAAGTTAATACAGATGATTTTGACCTACACCACTATAACCTGCAGTGTTTGCCTGCTGACTCTCTTTTCCATACATGGAATTGCTATATAAAGGGATGTCACTGCCACATAAACACTTAATGGCAGCCAGATGACCACTGAAAGAAAATCTAGTGACATGTGACATGAGAAGACATGAGACAGTGTGGGCTTTACAGTATATATGACTGTAAAAGCCTCTTATATGTGCTATTTTATGTTAGTGTTATGTATGGCATATTTTACCATACCTTAAAAGGGAATATTCAAAAAGCATCTGCAAGCTTCGTTAATTAGAATAGGATATATTAGGGCACAAATATAGAGGAAAACAGGCTCATACTGTAGAATCATGTAGTGTGACTCATTTTTATGCTGTTTTTCTTTGTTTGTTTTTGATCAGGACTATGAAATGGTTAAACACAAGGTTCTTATAGTTTACTATTATCAGTGATGGTTTTCATCACTTTGCCATTCAGTATGATTTGTGTCTTTGAGCATCTAATTTGTGCCACTTTTCAGCGTTAACATGCTCCGCTTTCCGCAGTGGCTTTGCCGCAGAGCAGTCTAGTGTCATCTGAGTTTACAGGTGAGCTCTCTCAGCATAATTACACCAGGAATGCTCACACCTCAGCATCGTGACATAATTAGCTCTCATTTGCATTTTGATTTAATGCATCTAAATGGGATTTTTTTTCCGGGAGATTTTCATGTAAGACTCCATTCAATATATAATGCAAATGTACAAATTACTGCTGAGTTGTCGTGCTATAACAAAAAATGTTAATCTTAATATCATCACGGGCCTGCCAGAAACCTATTCATTAGAGTAAAATATATCTGTGACCTCGGCATGAGCACATGGTAAATCATTATATGTAGGATTTCTAAAAAAAAAAAAGAAAAAAAAAAAGCCTTATTTAAAGGTGGTGATGCTGCATGTTATGTAGTGTAGAGTGTGTGCACTAGGATGCTGTGAGAATTTATACAGAGTAGCCATTTTATCAGGTATACCTACCACATGGGTGCACTTTGTAGATATACAATAACTGACTGCAGCCTAAATTGCCAGTTCCACTTTACCTTGTCCATCACTGGTAAACATCCATCATATGACCGGCGATGACCGGATGGCATTTAGGTGGAGGAACATACTGACATGTTAGTGGGTGTTACACTGGTAACAACAGCATTCCTTGGATTTTTAGCCACATCAATGCCATTGTGGTCAGAAACTGATACTGATGAATTACTGGACATTTAACACAAATTCTTCATGGGAAAATTGAGATATAATAAAGTTATACTTAAAAAATAGAAATCACAAATGCACCTATGTATATTTAAGTGTGTGTGTGTGTGTGTGTGTGTGTGTGTGTGTGTGTGTGTGTGAATGTGTAAAATAGTTTGCCTCACATCATTCTTATTATGCAACTGATTGATGAATCCTCGTGAAATAATGCACTTCCTCAACCTTAATAATTTAGGAATTAATAATAAACCCTAATAATAATTTAATAATTTAATTTAAAAAAAGCTACTGATAGATATTCGATTTTTGCCCTCACTTCTAATATCACCACCAGCCATCACTGCTGAGTAGTGAAAATAACAAGTTCTTTGCTTGAGTACAGCCTTTATAGTAGCTACATAATGGAGCAAGTGTGTGTTCCTGCTCCCATAGTTTTGTCCTCTCCTGTCTGTCATTCCCAGTGCATGCTGAAGAAGTGTCTCTCGACACAGATGCAGCCTCTCATTTCCATACTGTTTGTATTAACAGAATGACTCAAATTAACTTCTAATTAAATCCCTGCAATTCACACTTGAATGCAAACACTGTGTGGTTATTTGGTCCTCTTGTGTAAACCATGATCTTTTTAAAATTGATTTAATAGTTGTTTAGTGACGTGACTGGCAGAATGAATGATCCTCTCAGACCGGGAGGGCTTCAGTGAAATTAATTTACCTTGTGCTGTGCTGCCTGAACAAATATCGCCCTTATCAACACAATTTCCGTCAACTGATGAAGAAAAATGGAGAAGAAATTTTCGAAAATGTATCAAGGACAAACGTGACCCTGCAGCATATGCTACAGAGTATATTTTAGTTCGGTTGTGTTTCGACAGCTGTTGTAATTGAAATTAATCATATCATTTATATTACGAATTGCATTACTGATTGCTTGCTCATAAGTGCTCTTGCTATTTGGTTGATTGCGAATCGTGTTTCAGCTCCAAGTCTACTCTGAATAGTCAGCTTTCAGCTTTCAAGAATGATGACTAGGACTGGGCAAGAACTGTGGACATTTTTACACTTTTTTTTGACTCTGTTCTAGAACAGACAGTTAAATTTACATAGTTTCATTTAACTGCACATTGATGTTTTTTTTTTTTTTTTACTGTTAGCATTTAAATGTGACCTTGAGTCGCAACTACAATTGGCTTCTCTTTACTGTATCCACCTTTACCTAATTAATTATTTCAGACCACCTTCATAGCCACCTCCATTGGGTTCATTGGGTTCCTGTGTTCTCATGTCTGTATGGCCAGAGGTGATAACGCTCTTTATTTGTAAATCTCTCATTTCCTCAGTAATTGCTTTCCATAGAACTGGGTAGATCTTTTTTTCCCTTCCCTCTTTTCTCAACCAGTGGTCTAGCAATAACTGCTTCACTCAGTTCCTTCCTATCCCAACCCCTCTACTGAAAAAGAAAAATTGTGTCCACACCAGGGTCCAAATGTTAAAAGTATGAGAGGTCAATGTTCCCGTGTCTAATTGCAAGAGATGCACTAAAATAAACACACTAAGGCTGTTCTCACACTTGCTGGCAGATATTGTGTTTGCGAGAACACGCCTTTGAGGGCGGACCAGGCAACAGACTTCCTCGTCTACCATCTCTGCTGGGAACCACCTCGAAGACACCAACCCACATTTTATTTAAAGACGTAACAAGAGAAGGGCTCATAAATCTGAGCCTTGTGGTCCAAGGGGAAATGAAAGTAAGACAGGCAGAGGATAAGGTTATGATGAAAGAGTCTGAAACAGAAACCTTGGTGTACAGGAATCTGAATCTGGGCTGGGGTGTACAAAAAACTCACAGATTAGAAGCAATGATCTCAGTTCTGCGCTGGAGATGTACAGCGAGTGGTGGGAAGTTCTCAAAGTTCTCGTTTAGCGGTATATTGTGCTAACTGATTGATTTTTTTTCAAGCTATGTTTACATAGCATGCAGAAAAACAGTTTTTGTAAAATTACACGAAACAATGGACAAGTTGGAGGGGAAGAAACACTGCAAGACGAAGCGGAATCATATGATATTATGATATCATATTTTAGGATATGTCAGGACGTATTATTTCACTTTCTATGCCATAGCAACTTAGCAGCATTTAAAAACAAAGATAAGCTGACTTTATAGTTTCTCCTCCAACAGTCCACCATGATTGCCATGACCTTTTCAGACTTCCACACTCTGTAACCTATAAACACAATCATTCTTTCTTGTATAATTGAAATGAATAGTGCAATTGCAGCATTATCATTAACATTAGTGTATAACAAAATTTTTTATTTCTTCATTGTTGCTTGCAGGAAGCTTAGGCAATAGACAACTAATGAAAACTGATACAACATTTACGTAGAGGTTGAAATGTTTTTCGTGGAATAGGCAGAGGTGATTTTCTGTTATTTTTGGTTATGTCATGATAGAGAGAGGAGACTTTTTTTGCTGCCTAATCAAGACTGCTCACCCAAGTTCTGTGCTCTCCAAACAAATTAAAACCGAGATAATAACCATGTTATTGAATTTCTTTTTTTATAATGTCTTTTAGAAGCTTGTTTGCAAAGGCAATAGTGTAGCATATAGGCCTTAGGACTTAGATGGTTTTGATGGGATCTACTTTAGAGGTGCTGTGGTATCTAAGCAATAAAACATGATGTGCATATTGTAATAGGAAAATAATCAATGATGGAGTGGTGTGATGAAGCAAAGTGATTATTTTTCAATAACAGCACATCCTTCAGTGTTTTATTCCTTTTATACCACAGCAATTTGCCAAAGCTAACAATTTTTTACTTATTAACGTTCAACGCATCATACTTTTTTCCATTTATATTTACGTTTAATGTTGTTGAATGTCCTGGTAGTTCCTGTTGTCACTTATAACAGCTATAAACAACCATTCCTTCGCCAGCCTGTATTGTTTCTGTCTTGAAGTTAATAAGACAAAAGAAAATGCAGCTTGTCATGTTATTGAGAAGCCGCAAAACCTTCTATCCCGAAGATTTTCCCATGTTTCAAAACTTAAAATCACAGCTCTACCTCGAACTGTTACAACATGCTTATACTGGAGACCAGAAATGTTAAATAAACGTTGTCTTACAGCAAATTTCACCATATCGACGATATACCTTTTTAAATCCATTTGTGAAAGTGTGTGCCATACAAGTCCCTGATAACATATTAGTGCAATAATAGGAACCTTGTAGCAGGAACTATTCTCAGAGCCGCTATTATGAATAGGAAAATGAATATTAGGAAAATGAATCAGCACCATCTGGCCAATCAGAATCAGGCATTCAGCAGCACTGTGGTATAATTGGCATTTTCCAACTGAATTCATAGTGTGTCTTTGTAGTTTATAGATTGTATTAGTTATTTCCATGTAACTTCACAGTGGTGTGCAGGGAACAGTACGTTTTGTCGGTTTAAGAGCTTTTTCTTTGGTGAAATGCAGGTAGCCTAATGTTTGCAGCAAAAAGAAGCCTTTCGGAACATTTAATTACTCCAAGGTTGTAGCTGTGCACTTCATATTTTCAGACATATTCATTTTAGGCTTCATGAAAGTTTCATCCTGCCAGAACAGATGTGCCATATTATACAAGACATCGTGCAATACCAAACTAAAGTTTGTACAATTAAACATATATGCCTGTTAAATTGCACAATTACTTAATATCTGTTGTTCATTGAAATATACAGAATTTTCAAACAAAAGCGAGGACTCATTCATATTGATACTGTTAAAGTGATCTCACTATAGGGGAAGTGTTCTGACTAATTAATAGCATGAACATAATAAAAAAGGGACAAGATTGGATTTGTCAGTTCATTTGAAATGATGATTTGAAAAGCTATTCATGAGCTCTTTGGTCATGTATTAATATTAATAATAACATTTACTATCCTGAGGCTGTCTGTTTTATTACCTCGGAGTTTGCCAGCTTTAACATCTGTTCCTATTATTATTATCCTTATGGTGGCATATTATGAGCTGCTAATACTGTAGTATTATTATAGATGATCCAAAAGTCCACCCTTTCTGGGTTCCAGGAACAGTATTTTGCATGCTATGCCATCTTATTACCTTCAGCGTGTATTACCCTTGAGAAAAAGCTTTTAGACATATGGGTAGTTTTCAATGTCTGGCTCTGTAATAGGTTTATGCAGAATGACAAGGACTCTGTAGCTAATGCATGTAAGCCAAGCGAGAAATTACCCAATCCTAAAGTAATGTAACATATGGAATGTGAAGCTACATCAGTACTATTTGCTACTCTGTCACTATTTTTTCGCCATGGTTATGAGGCACAGCTTTTGCTGGAGACGGCCTAGTGGCATTCTGTTCAGCTCAGGCCAAGCACACTGAATGTAACTTTAATAGCGAGGGTAATTGACCTTGGTGCAAATTAAAAAGGTAAAGGAAAGTACAAAGTCATTTTCCTTGATCAACAGCATTAAAAGGTAATGAGGGTGAGAGAAGTGAAAAGCAGCAGTTTGGGATTATTATACTTTGCTTAATAGCAAGCAGAGGGAAAGCAGTGTTATAAAGCATGGAAAATGGGTCCCTCCCTCCCCTCGTAGTTAGCGGGAGGATCTGGGTCAACTTTTCCCCTGCTAAGTGTGTGACCCCTCTACCAGCGGACCACCACTTTATATTCAGCTCAACGTCTCTCACCAAGGCCACCATGACATGACTTTACTTTTACACCAATCAGAAGGCAAAAAGGACGGAAACTGTTTTGTCGAGGGCACAACACAGAAACATGCGCAAGCTGAAACAGTGGCACCCATTTATGAGAACAGGTCACTGTAAACAAATGGACTTTAATTTAGAAATACATGCGTGGCACAAGAATTGTGCTTTATGATGATAAACAGTGTTCAGCGATGTCACAGTGTAATTATAACCAGATAGCAACAAAGAGCTGATTGGATCTTAAAATATAACACTTTTAATTTTGCAACCTGCTTCTTATGAAATGTTTTAGAAGCTGTTTTACAATGCAAATGTTGAAAATCCACATTAAATTGAAAAACACATCAAAACTTACGCTTGGCTGGGGTATAACATTATTTGATTTGATTTGATGTGATTTGGCAATAATAATAATAATAATAATAATAATAATAATGCTGATAATAATAATAATATAATTATAATATATATGGATGGACAAGCAGTATTTAAAAGACAATTTCCCCAGATGGCAAGTTCATTTACCATGATCCTAAAATATTATTATATATATTATTATACTCATGAATAAAGTATAACTATGAGAACGAGTACATCATTCACTGACACAAATACATTAGACTGTAATGTGTGGCATATGAGAATTTTTTCTCATGTGGGAGGATAGTGTATGTTGTAATATGCAGATATAATTAATGGAATATAATGAAGGCAAAATGCCCAATATCCCACTGGTAATAAATAAATAAATAAATAAATAAATAAACAAACAAACAAACAAACAAACAAACAAACCCTGACCTGTGGTTCAAACCGAACCTGAACCAGCACTGAACCAGATGCAGTGCATCTATACATTTCCTGTGTGCGGTGCTGTCTGTTTGGTGCCCTTTGCTTTATATACACAGGCAAAAAACAATTGCACTTTTGGAATTGTAGTCCTTTTTCCTCTAAACATGTTGGGACATCTTCTGGAGTTTCTCATAGCAGTCATTCACAGAAACATAGACTCATTGCATTGCATTTTTGGAAACTCCTTTAATGAAAAGAAATGCTATGAATGATCATTCGTAATTGGGCTGGACTTAAAGATCATAGCACCAAACTCAGTGCCATTTTGCTTTAAACCTCCCCTCACTCTTCTCTCCTGCTTTTGAAGCAGGCCTACGTAGGCAGGTAGGGCACAAGGGGAGGGCAATGGAGTGTGGCTCGCCTCAACCCTGTCACTTTGATAGAGTGAATACATTGTGAGAGATAATGGAAACTTTCTATTCAGTGAGGAGCAGAATAAAGAGAGCCTTCCCCTCCATTCATCACCATTGATTACTGTAGACCCTGTGGTTTGCACAGACAGGGAGATAGAGAGAACAGAGAAAGTGAGAAAGAGAAAGAGCTTCCAGTCAACATGCAAGCTAAAAAAATATATATAAATAAATAAAGCAAAATGTATGGGAAAATAATAAAAGGCTAATGGAAGTCTACTGTGAGGATCTCAGTGCTGATTTAGCTACTTTTCAAGGTATCAGTCAAACTTTTAGCTGTTTTAGTGTTTGGGGGATATGGAGATGTTTGAAGGTCATAAAAAATTAATGTGGTATTCAGGGCATTAGAACAAGTTCAGGTAGGAAAGGAAAGAGAAAATTGGTGTTGCCGGAGGGAACGTCTACTAATCGACAGGCACATTAACAGGATCATGAAATGAGATGATCGCTCAAGTTGTCATGAATCCAGTGCAGTGATTTGATGAGTGCATACACATACACACTGGCAGAAGATATTAGTGAAGATGCTTCATGAAGGTGCTTGTTTCTGATTAGGGCTGCATCAATACCAATACTGTAGGGATGTAAGCAAATATGAATACATTATTTGTATAGATAATGCGTGTGTGTGTTTTTTTTTTTTTTTTTTTTTGTAGAATATTTGAGAGAAAGGTTCCCAGGGCATCTCTCAGATGGCATGAGGCTGAAGAACTCTGGAGTTTTCCAGTGTTTTCCAATATTTCAGGGATAGTTGTAGGTTTCATATTTAATTAAAAAAAAATCCTTCTGGTTTAAGCCACACCCACTTCTGATTTAAATAAGCATACAGATACAGATATTTGGACCACTAAGCAGATACAGATATAGATACTGGGAGTGGCATTCTGTGTTTCTGTGACATTCTATGTCTATGTGATTTACTCGTACTCATAAAAAAATACTCTGAAACAACATCCGATATGCCATGTGACATAAGTGTAGTGTGTATTGTCATGCTAATGAATAGACAAAATGGCTGCCATCTGGAAGTATTTTACCATTAATGATGGCAATCAAAGCAAAGCAGACCGCAAACTGTGCTCGCCAAAAATATCAAGAGGAGGAAGTACAGCATCTTCCTACAAAACATCATAAACATAAAATTCAACACGAGGAATTCATTGTTAGCAGCACATGGTAAAAACACTGCAATAAATGTAGGTGAGAAAAATGTCCTCAGACAGCATAAGGTGAGTCTGTATATTGTTATAGATGGTCATTGACAACAAGGGATCCTGACGCACTGTAAACAGTGAAACCTATTTTACTTACAGCTGTACAGAAGCACTCTTCTCAAGTGAAATGAAACCCGGTTTTCTCCATAGCAACCCTGCTCGAATCATGGCAACCTATGTAGCTAGCTAATGCACTTCATTTAAAGTCAACTAGCTAACATTATAAAGAATGAGCCTAGTGGTCTAAGTGCATGAACACTCACACATGCACTGTTAATAGCTACTAAACAGGGAAAACATACACAAAGCTAAATAAAATGTTCCATGATTTCTCTGATTGATTAGTACAAAGTTGGTTACCCAGTTTAGTATCAGTATTGGTTTCAGTCTGATAATGAGTACCAAAAAACATGTACTTGGTCTAAAAAAAAAAATGGTATTGATGCATAACTCCTTTTGTCACTACATAATGCAGTGATGTCTAAATCCTATATCTCAGGGGTCGCCAACTTTTATAAAAATGGACCTTCAAATTTTTGCTGAATCCTTATGCTATATTGTCTTAAATGTTCATGCCTGACTTCAGTTATATGAAATGTTCTAGCATGACTAGCTCTGGTTTTCAGTTACTCCACAGAATGCCATTTGCGTTCCCTGGGACACACACACCTTTAATTTAAACTCTGAAATGTACTTAAACACCATTAATGCATCTATATACATCATGTGGGTGCTGACAAACATTTCCTGTCCACGACCTCTGCATTCAGAGCCTCAGGGACTCCTCTTTTTATTACGTTCTGCAGAACATGAAGAAATTACCAAATCAAGTCCGGAGGTTAACCAGAGTTCACAGTGAATCACAAAATCCACGGCAGAGCATGGGAACATATTGCTCTCCATGGAAACCCGTGGCTCAATTAGATCTCTTCACTGCCTCGCAGCTGAGGAAGTCTGGACGATGTGTGTATCCTTCTGTCACACGCATTAGCACCTGCTCTGGCGACGCCAGTCCGAAGGGGTGAGACACGGCTAAGCTCGCACCAACGCTGTGTTAACCCGGGGCTAGACCACACTCAGAACAGCGTGTGTGTGTGTGTGTGCAGTGCTAGGAGACACACATTTGTTCCATGGCCAAACTGCAGGAGTGCAGGCGGCTCCTAGTGGGAGAAGCGACATACTGAGACGAGCCACATCCATCATACTGGTGCTCTCTCAGAGCACAAATAAATGTACCAGTTGCCTCTCAAGCACACAAATAAACAGTTGTCAAACACAAACTGCCACACCATCACAACATGCAGGCATGTTTACTGCTGATTACTGCTGACTTCTTGCGTTTTTTTGCCCTCCTTTGTGTGCTTGCTAAACAAATGAAGGCAAATTGCGCACTCGATTTAGGACACCCTTGTCTAAGATGCAATTTGAAAAGCTTGCTTTGAAATAATGTACGCATCATGTGGCGGAGAATGTGGTTTGGGACGGAAGGGTAGGAAATACTGCAAAGAGAGTTGAAGTGTGAATTTAAGCATATTTGAGCTAACTGACAGCTGTAACAACTTAGCAGCACAATCATTCAAGTCGCATTATTAGCTACATGGCTCAGTCAGCTGGCTTGGATAAGATGGTATTATATAACATGTATTTCTGGTGTTATGTAAAGTGACTGAGATGTGTCGACTATTTGGCACTGACTGCCATTAATATAATCACCAGTCCCAAGCCCCATCCATACGGGCACATTATTATCCATCCATACCGCTACACAGGGTCACCTCTCCCAGGGGACACCCTGGACAGGGTGCCAACCCATCACAGGGCACAATCTCACACACACACACTGAACAATTTGGAAATGCCAATCAGCCTACAACACATGTCTTCAGACTGGGGGAGAAAACTGGAGTACCCAGAGGAAACCCCCAAAGCACAGGGCCGGACATGCAAACTCCACACACACAGAGCAGAGGCAGGATTCAAACCCCCAACCCGAGAGGTGCAAAGCAACAGTGCTAATCCCTAAGCCACCGTGCCCTCAAGCTCTTCTGCTCATCTGCAGTCAGTGATGACAGGAAGCTTACTGGCTATGTGAAAATTATTCATTCATTATCTTCAGTAACCACTTTATCCTGGTCAGCATTGCGATGGATCTGGAACCTATCAGGGAAATACTGTGTGTGAGGCAGGAAAACACCTGGCATGGGACACAAGTTCATCACAGAACACCATGCACAAACACATTCATATACTCACCTACTGGCGTGTTTTTCGGAGGTGGGAGGAAACCAGAGCACCCAGAAGAAACCTATATGAACACAGGAAGAACATGCTTCAGACAGGGGTGGAAAAAGCACAGAAAAATTGTACTGTGTCAAAGCGTTGTCAATTGAAAGTAGAAGTATGGAGGCAAAAATCTACTTGAGTGAAAGCCTAAAAGAATCTAAATTTAAAAATAGTTAAACAAGTATTCAAGAGAAAAAAGTAAATTTTTTAATGGATGACAAAAGCTGACCACAAGTGCATCATGTTCGACCCTGCACGATCAGATCATTTACTAAGCACTAATGAGCACTCATAAGGACAATATTATGCTATCTCAGACAAACCTAGACTTTGGCTTGCTGGTTAGCTAAAGTTTAATAACACCACTGGAATGAATGCTAAGACACATTAAGAACAAAAACAAAACTTAGCTAATTTAACAAGCTAATTTTCATAACTTGGTAGCTCATTTAACTAGCTGATTTACACTTTTTAACCAGCTAGCTAATTTGTAAAAGTTAACTGTCAGGAGGCAGAAATGGATTCATCACTGAAATTATGCTGATTAACCCCAAATAAAGACCGGCTGTTTCTCTAGGATTTCCTTGACATCTCCTTGGTTTGTGGTTCCACAAAGAGCTTACAAAGTATGCATGGTTTCTCACTTGTTGAACGATATCAACCAGGAGAGGGGTATAAACGAATTTCCAAACATCAACGAATAGAGAAACAAATAAGAAAACTTACCAGGGAGGCTGCCAAGAGACCTTAAAGGAAACATTAAAGAAGAAGCAGGAATATCTGACAAGTACTGATTACTCTCTGCATGTGACAACAATGTCTCATATTCTTCACATGTCTGGGCTACGGGGTAGGATGGCTAGACAGAAGCCCATTCTCACAAAAAACATCCAAGCCCAACTAAATCACCCCAAACTATGTGGCAAAATGTGCTATGGTCTGATGAGACCAATTCCAAAAGGTATAATATTTCCATAATTCCAAAAGATATGTTTGGCGCAAAAAATGGCCATCACCAACCGCCAGGAGAACACCATACCCAGGTGAAGAATGGTGGTGGCAGCATTTCTTCAGCCAGAACTGGGATCAATTTTAGTGCAAAACCTTCAGGTGTCTGCTAGTAAGTTGAAGATGAGAAAGAGTTTCACCTCTCAGCATGACAGTGACCCAAAGCATACATCCAAGTCAACAAAGATATGGCTTAACCAAAAGAAGATCAATGTTTTTAAATGACCTAGCCAGAGTCCAGACCTGAACCCAACTAAAAATCCGTGGGGTGGCCTGAAGCGGGCTGTGCACAGGAGATGCCCTCACAGTTTGATGGATCTAGAATGTTTTTGCAAGAAAGAGTGGGAAAATATTGCTAAGTCAAGATGTGCCATGCTGATAGACTCTTACCCAAAAAGAGTGAGTAGTGTAATAAAATCAAAAGGTGCTTCAACAAAATATTAGTTTAGAGGCATGCACATTTATACAACTTGGTTATTGTAAAAAAAAAAATTTCTTTTTTTCCCTAAAAAGAAATGGACATGATCATTTTTCATTTTCTGACATGATTGATCTTAGTTTCTTTTTTTTTTTTTTAACTTCACAAAAACCTGCCATTTTAACAGGGGTATGTAGACTTATTATACCCATTGTACTTCTTTAGATTTGATGGTAAATTGTTAAGGCCAATAGGAGGCAAATGAGACATCTCGTCCTGAATGAATTGGTAAGTCCAGCAAAAGACATCTCACTAAGAAAAAACATCGGGTGAAAATAAAAATACCATGGCATTTGAAATTTGCAAACAGTCATTTTACGGTCAAAATGAAAATGTAAGGAGTACAATGTATGTTTTTTTTTCTTTTGGAAATTGACTTGAGTAAGAGAACAAGTATTCAATTTCAATAATACTTCAGGAAAGTAAAAATCTAAAGTATAGCAACAAGCACTGACTGAACCTGGGACCCTGGACACACTCTATGCAGAATATAGGCCAGTTTTTAAAAGTTTGAGCATAGGTCTTGATTCCCACTGAAATACTGAGAGATTCTGCTGTACAGTCTTTTAAAATTTAATGATTTGAAACTCATGCTATGAACAATAATCCTTTTCCCTCTGTGTGAGAAATGTTTTAAAAGCTTTAAGCGGTTTTTGGATTATAGCTTTCAGTTTACTTTTTCTATACACTGAGATTTCCAAGGTTGTTATAAAACTCTATTGAGTGGTCTGTGAAATACTCAAAGTCTGTATCTTATCATTTACTTGACTTACAAGCAAGTGTGTAATATTGATTCTCAGCTTTTGTTACATGCAGCTTCCTTTTAGCACTTTACCTCCAACACTATAATGTGCACGGCAAACTGTGGAACAAGCACAACACACGACACTCTATACAGACAGATCCAGAGCCTCCCTTCACTGGGATGCCTTGTACTACAGCTTTTCTTTCATGTACCTTGATTGGCACAGTCTAAATACCAGTAATTTTTCAATGAGTGCACATTAGCTTATGGCAGAGAGCGAGCTTCAAGGAAGACAAATGTCTCCTTCACAGAAGACTTGATTCTGATTATGTGGCTTCCTGCGAAGCAACCCGGCAGACCTCCAGGAATCGGCAGGGAAGCTCAGAAGGAAGTGGGAAAATGATGAGGAAGAAGGCGAGCGGTGGAACGAAGCGACGGATAGGCATGGAAGGCATGCAGACAGACTGATAAGGAGAGATGGAGTGAGATGCTAGCTAGTCTTGTAACATCACTCACACTGCTTTGCTTAAAACCAGACACGCATGCAAAATTTGATCTGTTTTAACAGTGAGAACTGGTGAAGTGGTATTTATTGCATGAGGGATATTGTGTTAATGTGGAGCAATACCACATGCTCAACACCCGATACGTACTCTGTAATTTGTGAGCTGCTCTTCATCCTCATTAAGTCAACTAATGTGATCCATTTAAGCAAAATTTGTGTTTATTGATTAGTTGGAGACTTGTTTATGTTCCGCATGCTTTCTATTTTTGTCCTCACTTATAAGAGTATGCACAAAAACAGATAAATTACAGGATTTGTTGTCCTTTTTTTTTTTTGCGATGGGATGGCATTGTCTGAAAAACCTCCTATGCGAGCTATAATGATTTATGGCTCCATCCAGGGTAACAAAACAACATTACAGCAGTTATGAGTTCCAGCAGTGCTGCGTGTTGCTGATAAGTTGTAAATCCATTTGACAAATCCATTTGATTTTTTTTTTTTTCTAAAACAGGCCTTTGGGAATTTGGCTTAGAAAACCTTGACATTGTTAGAACATAATGGCACCATCATAATTCCCAGCATAATGACTATGTATCTCGTATATTAAGTATCTAAAACACATATGTTGGATAACGTCTACTATAAAACAGGTGAATGTGTGACTGGGTTCTTTCAGTGGTTTTAATACTGAAAAACTAAAGTTTTAGGTCTGTGCAACATTTAGTGTCATTCAATGTCCTAGTGTCTCCTCTTCACTTAAATGAAGATGACCTCTTACCTGCCTGCCCCGCATAACAGCCTCTCTCCCTCTCTCCTTTGCTCTGTGTACATCCTCTGTATGTGCCATGCCGGTGAGAAAGAACAAGTCGTGTGATTAGCGAGGCAGTCAGGTTTATCCTGGTGGCGGCCTGTTCTCCCCAGATAGGCGCATTAGCGTCACGCACAGTGGCTAATGGTGTTTATCATTAGAGGCAGAGCAGGGCCGGGAGAGCATGAGAGGCGGCTGTGCCAGGATGCGCCAGACTGATGAGGCTCACTCATTTACAGGCTCAGGTAATGGCCGAGCCCATTTCCTATTTCCTCCTCTGGATTGCCGATTACTTGGCGAGTACCTGTAATACTATTCGAGCCACTTTAGCACAGATGTAGCACTAGGATGTGTTCCTTCATAGTAATTCACTAGAAAGGAAGGGGATAAATGGTTCTTTTTTTTTCTTTTAAAGAAATACTTCCTAAATAGTTATTTATGGTTTGTTAACCCGCACCGAACATAGCAATCATTCATTCATACATTTTCACACACTCACTCACACATAGCAGCAATTAAGCATAGCCAATCGACCTGAGAACCCAGTGGAAACCCAAATGGACACAGTGAGAACATGCGAAACTCAACACAGACAGTAACCTGAGCTCAGGATGGAGCTATGAGGCAAAAATAAAGTCAGGGGAAATACATATTTAGACACTTTTGTTTTTTTGTTATATTATATACAGTACTTTCATTACACATATGAACTTCAATTTTACACACATAATATCTTTTCACTTTGTACTTATAACTGTGAACAAAACTATGTATTCATAAGCATAAATAATGATATTTGACAGGGAAAACTGATATTGACGAAGAAAAAAATATTTAGGCACCACAAATGAACAACATTAGTACTTGGCTGCAAAGCTGTTGTTGGCCATTACAGCTTAAAAACATCTATGGTAAGAAGTAATTTGCTTTTTACAGCATTGTGGTTCACTTTTAGCCCATTCCTCTTGGCAAATTGTTTTCAATTCTCGTAATTTCAAAATCTTCCATAAAGTTTCAATGAGATTAAAGTCAAGAGATGGGCTATTCCATGAAAGGCCTTCTTGAGTTATTTTGGCTGTATGTTTGCAGTCGTTGTCTTGTTGAAACGTCCATCTTCTCCCCAGATTCAGTTTCTCGGCCAATAAGATTAAATTCATCTTGGTACATTACTCAATTTGTGTTTCCTTCAATGACATGTAATGCCCCAGTACCATCTGCAGAGAAGCAGCCTCTTACCATGAAGCTCCCACCTCCGTGCATCACTGTGAGTATGGTGTTGTCAGGATCATACATGCAACGTTTCTTTCTCCAAACATGATCAGCTGAATTATTGCCAAAGAGCAACTTTTTTGTTAGAAGCAGAAGCCTTTATTTGGCACATATACATTACAGCACAGTGACATTCTTTTCTTTGCATATCCCAGCTTGTTAGACAGTTGGGGTCAGAGCACAGGGTCAGCCATGATACGGCACCCCTGGAGCAGAGAAGGTTTAAGGGCCTTGCTCAAGGGCCCGACAGTGGCAGCTTGGAGGTGTTGGGGCTTGAACCCCGGCCTTAACCTGTTTTACCTGACCAGAGTATATTGTTCAAAATGTGTTCTGATTTGTCTAAATGCTTTTAGATGTGCATCTCTGTGCTTCTTTTTTTTAGCAGAGGAGTTTTGTGTGGGGTGTAGGAATGGAGATGATTGCGGTGAAGTTTATTGCTTATTGTTCTCTCTAACTGTTGATCTTGCATCTGTCTGGGGACGAATAGTTGTAGTTGCATGAGCTTTCCACCTGCATAATATACATATCATACAAAGCATCAGCACTGAAAGGGATGTTTAAGGTCTTTTCTGTGGCTCTGTACCTTTTTTCCTGAGTGTTGTATAATAACGTTGTCCCTGAGAACTTTAGGGAATTCCTTCACCTTCACCATGACTGCTACTTTCACTTCAATTGAAATTGAAATCTTCACAACGAATAGCATCGTCTTGACACCTAGTGCAATTTGGCCAAGAACATTTTTTTGCAGCATTTATATCTAGACCCCGATTTATTTTTATAACCTTTACATATACAGTCAGGTCTGGAAGTATTTGGACGATCACAGATTGTGATTTTGGCTTTATACACCATCACAATGGATTTGAAATAAAACAATCAAGATGCGATCCAAGTATAGACTTTCAGCTGAGATTCCACAAAAACTCAAAATTTGAGTTTTGAGAACATGGGCTCCAGACTTCAGGCAGTCATTGACTGCAAAGGATTTTCATCCAAGTATTAAAATTATGGTTATATTTACAATTATGTCACTTCGTCCAAATACCTTTGAGCCCCTGAAAATGGAGGTACTTTGCTTAAAATGGCTGTAATTCCTAAATGGTAAATGCCATATTTTTGTGGAACCTCTTAAAATAAAGCTGAAGGTCTACACTTCAATCACATCTTGATTGCATAATCAAGATGCTGTGTTTTCTATTGCAAATACAAAACTATGCATAATGCCTGATGAATACATCCTAATATGTTATGAAGTTGTTAACCAAGAAAAATAAGCTGGCAAGGTAATGAAGTCCAGTTTTTATTTCTAGTATAATCAATAATAAAGGATATTACAGATTATGTGAACCGTTTTAATGATAATTAAACATGCAGTAACAATAGTGGTTTTCTATGCTGGATAGAAACAAGTCAGGCAACACATTAATAGGTCTCCATTTCCTCTCTTATGAGTTAGTCAGGCATTTGGAAGCTGCTGTTCTGCTATTCACAAACTAGGCAAAGGTGCTAGACTTTAATAAGTCTTTGATGCTGCAAAGTAGAGCAGCTTTGGTGTGTGTGTGTGTGTGTGTTTGCTCTAAAATTCCCCACAGTCAGGAGAGTCAGTTTACATGATCTTATAAAATACCAAAATACAGAGTACAAAAGCATTTTGGTACAAATTATATGCCAGTTTGTTTCTACAATTAAATACAGATTACAAAATAGTATTTTAGATTTTAAAGTTGCATTTCACATACATGTAGCGCATACATTACAACATTCATTCACATACATTATAATGAATTAGTAAGTCTGCATAACGCAACACATGACTGGCAGTCTGCTGGTTTATGTTTATGTTACGCTTGTGTGAGATTCATTTTACGGCATCTGATTTTGATCAGTATTAAAGCAAAGGTGCGATTTTAAGCTTGTTCTCATAGAGCAGCTCTGAGCAGCGGGTAGTAGAAAATCTGTGCTGGTAATGAGGAGAATATATACACACACACACACACACACACACACAAACACACACACACCATTTATGTTTCAGCTTATCCACTAAGCAGCATTAGAATAAAGAAATAAAAGCACTTGAATTCCTCAGTGACAGATGTCCTTGTCTAGACATCTATTATTGCTTTTAAAAGAAAAAAAGGGACTCAATGTCTATTTTAAAGCCCTACTGAGTCAAATTTACAGGTACAGACTTGTGCTATTTGGTACAATTTGGTAATTTGTGAATGTATTTGAAACATGGTGGATCAGGAACTGGTCAAAATGGACTATAATATTCTACTGAGGAATCCACCTCGGAAATTAGAGTCAGGGTGATTGAGCCATCAGCAATCACAATCACTGGTCAATTTGGTCAATCCGCCTCCATCAACCCTGATGGCATAATTCAGACTGTCAAGAGGATCAGTGTGCACTAGTGTGTGTGTGTGTGTCATGGGGAGATGGGGCAGATGGCAGTATCGGAAGCCAATTGGAGAGGAGGACTCAATTTGCTGTTCTTTGACCTACCAACATCAAGTCTGCTATGATCTCACTGAGCCAAGACAGTGTAAAGGATAATCTATTTAGACTGTGCAGACGTACAGTTTAGCATCCTCATGGTGTCTCCGGATGTGTGAAGGATGTCTAGTGTCATCGTAGAGCTTCAGGAGTTTTTGTGTGTAGGTGTTAGTGGAAAGGAAGTGCACAGGCTCTGTTTACTGTTGTCCCTCATTAAATGTGGGAGATGCATTCTTCGCGAGTGCTGCTCTCTAAAAGGTTGCCTATGTTATGCGTGGTGCATACTATACGAATAGTACATCATCGTTGGAGGTGTAGGTTGAGAGAAAGAGACACACAAAAAACAACTATAGAATGCCCAGAGGCCAAATAGGTAAGAGAAGGCAAGAAGAGGAAATGATGGAAGGACACAGTGAAGAAGAAGAAGACAAAGATTTGATAAAATTCTCAAATATCATTTTTCATTTATCCTACATGTTTGTTATTGTTAAGAATAGACCTAATGCTGTCTGATCTGAAGCTGATCAACAGTGTTACAACCATCTGTCTCAGTGCTCGCTGGGATCTTATGGTTTCTTTGTGTTTTCTGTTTCTTTTTCTGTGGTGCTGTGCTTTGAACATCATCACTGGTCAGCCTATATATAGTGAGAGAAAACACTAGAGTGGAGACAGGAAGTTCTATCTGACCAAACCGAACCGACTGTCCTAAGTTCGTGTCAGAGCCTGTTGATTTACTACCTTTAGTCTCTTGCAGTATAGTTGAAATTCTGGCCATTGCGTGGAAAGGTAGGGGACAAGGGTCATATATTTTGCTTACATTTTTACCCACTGTTTTGGGGCTGAGGAGTGTAGTATAGTATATTTTATATATTTTATGTTATGTTACATTGTCTCACTGTGTGTCTGCTTGTCCATAATGGTCAGGGCTAGAGGTAGTGCAGATCACTGATTGGTCAAAAAAAAAAAAAAAAAAAAAAAAAAAAAAAAAAAAAAAAAAAAAAAAAAAAAAAAAAAAAAAAAAAAAGCTAGCCAGATATAATCTGTGGAACAATACAGAACATCAGTGTTACAAATAAAAGTATCAGAAAAGGTTATTTATAGTGATGTCATATAGTGATGTCATATAAAACAGGATGTTTATGTTTATTGCGGTGTAAAATTGGAATGGGAACAGCAAAATATGGCTGAAGAAAGATGAACTGATATATATATATATATATATGCCATATATATATGCCAATTTTTCTCTCTCTCTCTCTCTCTCTCTCTCTCTCTATATATATATATATATATATATATATATATATATATATATATATATATATATATATATATATATATTTATAAATATATATATTTAAGGAAGAAAGAAATTGTTATTGTATGGCATTGCTCTCAAAATCCTTCTCTCGCACATTTATTTGTATGAGTGCAGCAATCTCTTCAATCGATAAATAATGTTTCTTTCTTTTTTCAAATGTTCTGGATCAGAAGGTTTTAGGACACAATATTACAGTTTTGTCATCCTAATTTAATACAACTCAGATCAGAATCATTTTTAGACCACACTGGTTAAGGTTTAGGTGAGGGACCTTTTAGTCAACCCTTTAGTCTTAGCTGTCTGAATGTTATTGATATGCTTTCATACTAAGCTATATGTAGCATCCCAGCATGCTAGATATAATAAATAAATAAATAAAACAAACAGTGAGTTTAGTTAAAAAAAAAAAAAAAAAAAACTCAAACCAGTGAAGCTCTTTCCTCCTGATGTGAATTTCACCTGCTCGACAATCACAAATGAGTCTGGCAACCCCAACAACCCCCCCCCCGCATTGATGAGAGACCTGAAGGCCTGTAGACCTGTCTGTATTAGGCCTTTCACATTCACCTAAAATCATCCTAGTGCACTCCTGGCACACGTACAGAGAATGATAAGGTCTCTGGCAATTTAGATCAGACAGCTTTGACTCAGAGGAGGTGGAGCGCTAGATCTCTATCAGCTGAAACAGAAAGGTGAACAAATTCAGAAGGACAAGTTATTAGGGACTGCATGTCAGGATGCTAGTCTTACTGTGAGCGGGAACTTCAGTGTGTGATACATCTGTGAATGCAGAAAAGCTTTACATGTTTGTGACATTAGCGAAAAGCAAAGGTTCATGCCTGGGAATGAAGAAAGAATAGAATATAAAAAAAATCACTCAATAAAAATGATAGAATAATGATTAAAAAAAGAATAATGATTAGTCTGTTATTTCAGGTAAGAGAGGTCCCATAAACTCAGTATAAAAATCAGTAGAAGAATGGTGTCAAAAGAGCTAAAAGCAGAAGTCAAAGTTTTGTCATTACCCTCTCAGATGGCAGATGTGATTTGAAGAAGGTAGTGTATGTGCACATCTGGCAGAGTTATAGAGTCTGAATAATTTGGAATACACTATTTACACTAATACACTATTTGCATATTTTTGTTGTTGTGAAACCTAACACATCAAAATAATTCCCCTCTTTTTGTATAAGGGTATACAAACGTTTTTCACTCAACTGTATGTGTGACTACGGTAGAGCAGGAGAGGTGAGTTGTGTGGTTAATAATGAAAGCATTAGTCCTTCTTTATTAAAAAAAATCTCCTCAGAAGAGCATGATCTGGGTATTTGAAGTAAATTGGATTAAATGGGACAATAATAGAATTCAATATATTTTATTCTCCTCAGTGGTGGATATTTTAATAGGAGTTGAGACCTTATCAACTCATTAGCCAGATGGGCTGAGCTCTTCAATCTCCAAACAAGGTTTCTAATGGAGAAAGTGACCTAATTAGCTCCATTCAGGCCAGTGAGGAGTGAGAAATGAAGAAATTACTATTGTGAGCGTTCATTTAGTCACAATAACTGCACTAAGGGACAGCGTTCTATTTTATTGCCAAAGTCAGGCTGAACAGTTGTTGGCAGTTGTAAGTGCTGCCAATATGAAGTGTTAAGGGAAAATGGACTTCATATAATTTGCCAATTTATATAAAAGTAGGACGGTTGGCACATGAAACAAAATTGGGTGGTAATTTATGAGTGTATTTTACTATCTTATATAACAAAATGATACTATTTTGCATAAGAGATACATCGATGCTGAAAGAAACATACACTAGTATGTATATATTGAAGTCGAAAATTGGAAAAACTTCTCCTGGTCTTTTTCCCAATCTTTTTTCACACTGTAGAATCAGATTTCTGTTCTTGGCTGACAGGAGTGGAACCTGATGTTGTGTTCTGCTTTAGCCCATCCAGCTCGAGGTCCGATGTCTTGTGTGTTATGAGATGCTTGTTTTCTCATGATGATTGTAAAGAGTGATTACTTGAGTTACTGTAGGCTTCCTGTCAGCTGGAACCAGTCCGGCCATTCTCCTCTGACCTCTCTCCTCACCAGGGAGTTTCCACCCACAGAACTGCTGCTCACTGAAAGTTTTTTTTTTTTTTTTTCACATCAATCTGTGTAAACTATACGGTAGACAGAGACTGTAGTGTAATCCCAGGGGATCAGTTCCTATTAAAGTGGCCAGTGAGTATAAAGTGTAATACATACAGTGGGGTCCAAAAGACTGAGACCACTAATGAAAACGCTTCTATTTTGCTTTCTTTTCTAATTTAATACAACAATTTTCATTACAAATTATATTATTGACAATAATTTGAGGAAAAATTGGAATCTTTGAAATATTTACATGAATTTCAGAGTTTCTTAGTATTTTTGCTTTAATGACAGCGTGCACTTGAGCTGGCATGGACTCCACACGTTTGTGCAAAACCATATGATCCATTTTAGATCAAATCCATCAAAGTGTCATCTGAACACGTGCGTCAATAAAAGAGATTAGTCATGAGGAAAATCTGACCTTTTGTACAAAGCAGTTAACATGGTCAATATCCCAAATTTGCTTACGGTGAAATGGAGACCTAGAAATAGTGCAGAATCTTGAATATTAAATATTTAAGATATTGAACATTTACTTTATTTGATATAAATATTTCAAAATTCAAAAACCTTTTGTTTACTTTCAGTTTTAAATGAAATAATAATAATAATAATAATAATAATAATAATAATAATAATAATAATAATAATAATAATTTGATAAACTAAATGACTAAATCACCATGACAATGATTTGATAAACAATTCAAGAACTCCACCAGCAAAAAAAAAACAAAAAAAAACATGAATTTCCTGGCTTGCAGAAAGGGAAGTAACACATCGTGCATGCACTCATGAATTAAAAGTGGGCAGCAGTGCTTTCAAGCTTTTTGCAGTCTGACACAATTGCACACCTATCAATACTGTTTCATTCCACTTCTTGGCTGTAAATTAAATGATGCAGGCACCAGACATTAGTTCAGAGAGTAATTTGAGAATAACTTTCATCTTGGCCTCGCCGCTGCCTTTTTTGTGTGAGTTATCTTTATGGATATGATTTTCCATGGATTACTAAGTTCATTTATTTATTTATTTCCAAATGAGGGCCATTTGTTTTGACAGATGCTCATTCTGGGGCTGAAGCCAAAGCTTGTCTGATTTTCTGAATGCTCACATAAGACCATGGCTTTAGACTTTGCTGTTTAGACAAACACAATCGTACAGTTGCCAGCTTTCTGAATAATTATGTGTGAAAGAACATATTCTGCGAAGGCTGAAATTCCAGTTGGGGAAATAGAGAGAGGAACATAGAGTGCTTACGTACAGAGCACAGTAATCCGCGCTGAATGCTTTTGGAGCAGATGTATGGAAGCAAAACGCTCTTTTTCTCTATTGTAGTCTAACTGCGTGGCTTTCCATACATACACTGGCATAAGTAATATTTAAAAACCCTGCGAGCCACTGATCAGAAACATTTGGGCTCTGAAATTGTTTCGAAACCGTTTGAGTGTTTAATGTAAAGTAGTGCTTGTGCCTTAATTAGTTGTAAGACCTTTCAGAGTTGTAATATTTGATATACAGATGGGTGACCAATTAACCAATTAAGCAAAAACTGGTGGTTATACTTTGGGGGAATTTTGCTAACATGGTTTGAGTCCGCTTGTTTCCTTAGAGAGGGTCACTGCAAGTCTATACGACGTCATTCTGAGTGATTACCTTTATCATATGATGAAACATTTCTATCCTAATGGGTGCTCTCCTCCTCTGTTCTATTCTATTCTGGCTTCTTATGGTGGTTCAACACCTTACAAACACACTTTATGTTTTTCCTTTAATATGTCACATTTCTGTATAATTTGGGGGTAAAATGTATAAATATATAACATATGGAATACTTTCATATGTTATATGTTGAAATATATTATATTGTATTGTATCGGGTTTTTTTTAGAACTAATCTTTCCTTGCTGTATCGATGAGCACTCCAAATGCTGTAGATCAAGGAGTTTTCGTCAACTGATTGTAATTGTAATTGAATGTAATTATACAGAATTTATATAATTCTCAACAGATCTTGAGATTTCAGCATTGCCTTTTTAAAGCTTGCAGTTATACAGTTTGTTATACGGTTTGCATTGCGATTTCTTTTTTACTATGCCTTTTTTATACAACTTCTATAAATAATGAAAGATGTGGTTTCATGCTAAATATTTCTCTGGGTTTAAGCTGCAGTCAGAAATAGGCAAACATCTGTTTCCTCACAGGGAGAGTGTGCGTTGAATGTGCATGTTTTACTGGGTGCAATTTTACCAGCATCTGTTGCTACAGAGTTGGGCCTAATTTCTAGAGCTAAAGTAAGAGAAGAATTTTAATTTCATAGAGAAATAGATATTGCTTTTCCGTTTGAATTTAAACATTGATGTCCTGTATTGCTGATACATTGTTCTGTTAGCGTAATACTAGACATACTGACAATAATCATTATCCAGTCTAGTCAAACATATTGTTCATGGAATAAGGAAGTGATGAGAAATAAGCTGAAGTTGCATTTCATTACTGCAGAATTTTTTACATACTGTACAAAATGTGCAGTTTTTAATATCTTGTTTTATATCTAGAATGGGACCAAATATTCCCACAGTGATAGGAATATCTGACAGTTTTGACCTTGTGGGGACATTTGGCTGGTCCTCATGAGGAAAGCTGCTAATTTGCAAAATGTGCAGGGTTTATTTACACCACTAAAAGAGCTAGTGCCTTTTTTTGTTAGTGATGATAAGGTTAGAGTTAGATTTTATAGCATTTATCAGCTGCATCGATATGACAGAAATATCATAATCACGATTCGTGACATTTCCACATTATGTATCAAAATATATATGTAGCTTTACAATTTTAAAGATTCAGAATAAATGTTAACATCAGATCAGCTCAATTCAATAAGTTTGAAATGATAAAAACACTATAAAAAGGATAGCACAATATCTGTGATATCGCAGAAAAGTGTATTATAATATCGAAAAGTGTATTATAATATTATATCATCAGGCCTAAAAGGAAGGTCCTCACAAGGATAGTAAGAAAACCGTGTGTGTGCGCGTCTGTGTGTCTGTGTGGGAGGCACGCTCAAAGAAACGCTGAAGCGGATTTTTCAGGTTTTTTTTTTTTTGGGTATATCTGTGTGTGTGGGTGTTAATTAATAATCTACTCAGTCTCAGTGGCTGTGTTCATAGCCATGAGAGGCGGCTGGTACTTTTTTATTTACTCCCTCCCACACCAATCTACTGAAGTTAATATATTTCTGTATTAAGCACACAGCAAAATATTAACCCTGTCAATCAAAGAAATCGGGTCAAATGAGATAGTATTTTATACAGACTGGGTCTCTCTCTTTTTTTTTTTTTTTTTTTAAATAAATCCAGAAAATTCATACTCACATTCATGTCATTCATGCTGCTCTCGCACCAAATTTCCACTATGTAATGGAATTTATTGTTATACAATATAGCAAAGTAGCAATATCACAACTGTAGCATGTTAGTTAATTTAATACACTGTTTTGATACACAGTCAATTATCATTGAAAAGCCGGTGACATGATTTAAACTGAGTTCACACTAGCCATTTTTTTCCTCAACCTCCAGTGCATGTGATCATTAAATGTAATCCTGTGGGAAGTGACCGTAAGGCAGGTAGAATGTGGCCGTTTTTAAAAGATGCTGTCGTCTGCTTTTTTCTCTCTCTCTCTCTCTCACAGCTGAGTGCTTCCAAAAGTTGAAAAAAGTGACATCAAGAGCTTTTTCATCACCTGACCAATCAGGTTGGAGCTCGGAGGGCAAGTGAGAAAAAAACAAGATGGAGGAGAGTGTTGGCAGAATTAATCTTGTTAGTGAGCTGCTGTTTTTCATCAGTACAAACAGGAGCTCAGGCCAGGGGTTTTACTGTTGATAAATTTCCTAGTGTGTAAGCAGCCTAAATAAGCAGAACAGCTGATATACGCTCACTGTCCACTTTATTAGGAACACCTGTATGCTTGCACATTCATGCAATTATATGTAGATACAGGTCAAAAGCTTCAGTTAATGTTCACTTCAAACATCAGAATGGGGCAAAAAGTATGATCTCAGTGGTCTGAGATCCTACCAACAAGCATGCTATGGTCTTTGACTGTAGCATGGTTGTTGGTGCCAGATGCTTGAGTATTTCAGAAACTGCTGACCCCTTGGGATTTGCACATACAACAGTCTATAGAGTTTACACAGAATGGTGAGATCAGAGGCGAATGACCAGACTGGTTGGAGCTCGCAGGAAGGCTGTGGTAGCTTAAACAACCACTCTTTACAACCATGGTGAGCAGAAGAGCATCTCAAAATGCACAACATGTCAACATTCCTGTCAGTCAAAAGCAGGAATCTGAGACTACATTGGGCACAGACTTACCAAAACTGGACTGTATTGAAAAAAAACAAAACAAAACTAAACAGGTGATGTTTTATATAATGTATGTGTAATTGCAAAGCTTATTATTATTATTATTATTATTATTATTATTATTATTATTATTATTATTAATTTTATTCATCTTAGAGCATATCATTCAGTAACTACAATGTACAGTGAAACTAAGGAATGCAGTTACGAGAGTGAAGAGTATAATATTAGTGTTATATAAAAGTGTGGAAATGCTGATGGGTAGTGGGAGTTTATGGTGCCAGGATGGAAGGATAACAAAAATAGTCAATTATATCTATCTGTCAAAATATCCTGAGATGTTTTTTGACATACGTAGATAGGAAGCATGACATTTACTAAATTGTGTAGCTTACTGCACATACAGTATTCATTGGTTCTGTCACTCAGAATGAATAGCTTAACATAAATTACCTTCTAATCAGCAAGGAAATTATAACATAAATAGCTCTTTTTTAAAAAAAAAATCATATTTCTGTCTTTAACAAACAGACAGAAATAAACAACAGCCATGCAAACAGCAGAAAAATCATTCTGACATTTCACTGCAAAAGATTATATCTTAGCAAGTGAAAATACATTTAATATGAGCATATCGATCTAATATCTCTTATTATGAGATTATAAAAAATCAAATATAATATTACTCAGCCGGTTTCTACATGCTTTTACACATTTCAAGCTTTAAAATTTCTTATTCTTTTAGCAGATAATTGTGCTTCTTTTCTAGAAATAATATAGAAATTGGTTTAATAATCTTATATTTAGATTATTGTATATTCAAGATATTTTCACTTGCTGAGATATCATTTTTCCAGTGTTTTTCTTACACGTCATGTGTCTTGAAGCTTATGTGACAGTTTCTCTTCAGTTAAGAACTTTCTGAACTATGAACAAGTCTAACTTTGATCCCACCATCACAGGGTCGGGCTGATTTCATTGTATCATTATGATAATATCCTGTTTGTCACTTAGACTTAGAGAGACGGAATAACTTAAGACCTGAAGAAAGATCAATCTGACAGGATTAGAGCTCCCATTGGTCCCCTGACTAAACAGTATGTTGGGCCGATAGGGAATCTTGATCTCATTAAAGCTCTTTAACTGTTTATGATAACTCATTAGAGTCACAGCTTTCTTTCTAGCCGCAGATAGCTCCTTGTAATATCAGCTTCCTTAGAGAATGGGGATCAGACCCTACCAAAGCCAGTGATATATGGATTAGATGATCCCATCCCTGATATAGGAATGTTTTCTTCTGTACAGTGCGTCCACATTTATTTGCCTTGCTGAACACTGGAAAAGTGCAATAAAATAAAATGAAGCTCTGTCTGTCTGTAGAGTCAGCGTTCATTTTATGGTTCAATGCGCCACTAAAATGTTCATCTCTCTAGACTATGTTTCACATCTGCTGCATCATAACTCTCTTATTACTCTGTCACCCGGCGCAAGATCCGCCACTTGATATGCAGCAACGGGCTTTGGTCATGAACGTGTAAAGAGGATTGTAGGATTTGTTGGGCACTTTGGTAAGATTAGATTCCTGATGCTCAGATTTGGGTTTTCACGGAAAAGCCTGCATGATTAGATTAGAAACCAAGATTTATTTTTGCATAGCAAAAGAAATGTAAAGTTTGTAGAAGCACTACTTCTACCACACCACTATGTTTCTAATATAACTACACAAAACTCATGCACAACCTGTAAAATCCAGACTGAGCTGCATTGTCGTACAATTTTGTCATACATTAAAAGTCAAATTTCCCAAAGTTGATTTGATGGCATTTTCCACTAGTCCATGACAGACATTAACACAATTAAACTTTTCCACCAAAAATGGTGTCAGACAAATATATTCTAGTGCACCAATAAGTGATGGCAGAGATTGCAATGCAGGGATAGGAACTGCCAAAATATGCTTTTTCAGCACAAACTTTTCCCAGCTCCCCAACAGACTTCAGTGATCTATAAGCAAGTTATGGGAAAACCTGTCACTGGCTGTGCACTACTTTATGCTACACTCAATTTATGGATCTCAGTAAGCTCTTGGGTTGCTAGGACTCCACTCACATTTACTTTTGTGGAAAATGTGCATATATTATTCTTCCAGGAAAGTTTCATTCCTTCTTCAGCTTGGTAAGACTTTATTGCTTTTATGCAGAACTGTAGTAGCACGCTGTTGCCACCTTAGAGCTCAATCCTGAGCTCAGGTTACTGTCTGTGTGGGGTTTCTGTGCATGTTCTCCCCATGTCTGTGTGGGTTTCCTCAAGTTTCTCTGGTTTCCTCTCACTTCCCAAAAACTTGCTGGTAGGTGGATTGGCTATGCTAATTTGCTCCTAGGTGTGAATGAGTGTATAAATGTGTGTGCATGGCAAGATTACTGAAGGTGAATGAATGAATGAATGAATGCAGTAACACAGGTTTTCCTGGTTAGTTCCTGAGCAAATACTTCAACCAGGGTGCTCATGATGATAAAATAAATCTTTAATTTCAAAATTATGTCTATAAAATGTATGAATTTGATAAATTTGTTGTGTTTCCCCTCTACAAGTCCTTCATCTTCTTGGTTTCCAAGATGGCAGTTTGAAACCAGTGCAGTAGTGGATAAGAGTATTTTGAGCTACTCTGAAAAGCCTAGCATTGAATATCCATAACCAGTGCATTAGATGCAATCATTGCCATTTTATTTCTCTATAGCAGCTTTGAATGTGTTAAAGCTTTATTAAAGTGAGCTTTTCATGTAAGATCCTTGGAGATATGGACGATTGGATGCTCGTGAAGTAAGGCAGTCTACTGCCTCCCAATTGACCTCCTTAAACTCATCATCAGGGTGATTTGTCACATCAGAAAGGTTTTTCAGTCTCCGTAAATGCTGGAAGAGTTGATTGGTTTTTTTGCGTTATTTAATATGCTATGTCTGTTTAGTAAGAAGAGGCTAATTAACTCCTCTACATTCGCCACAGTGAAATTGGTCAGTCGCTTTCTTTTGGGAGCAAGTAGAGAAGATTGCAGTGTATAGACATTCCATCTGTATAATTAGTTGTCTGATGAATGCTTCCTGCTGTCATATATATAATTTTTTACTGCACTGGATGATAAACATGAATGGTGTATATGGGAATTTTATTGCTTATAGCAAACTACATTTAAGGTGTTTGTATATATGTATATAAATATAAATATATATAAATAAATATATATAAATGTATATATATTTTTCTTGCCTTAACATCCTGGTTTGTGTATATACTACGCGAGTGTATGTTATACAGCCCATAAATTATAAATTGTCATAATACAAAATAAAATTCAGGTTCTACAAAATAATTAGGCAGATTGTTCCTTATGAGGTTGATGGGTCAAAAGAAATTGCATTACATACCATTTGTAAACAGACATCACTGTATGCTGTTATAAAGTGAAAGGAGACAATCACACCATTCTCGGAGTAGCCAAGGGAGCATGTGGGCTTTGACTAGATGACTTTATCTTCCATGAGCAATTAGCTTAGCCAAACACATCCCTCTGCCTGTAGTGTGGAAGGAGATGTGAAGGTCACCGTGCTGGCTGTTGCTTTCTCTGCAGTCGGGATAGACTCCCATTATATGAAGCAGGATGTTTACTTCAGAATTCCACCACTAACTCCAGCTAGCTGATAAGTCACAGTCACGGTCATGGTGAAGCTGACAAAAACACTGGATTATATTCAGACAGCATCCACATTTGAAGACACAAAAATTTGGAATTGATATTTTTGTTCTTCACTCACTCCTTTTTCCCAAGCAAAGATTACAATCTCAGGTTCAGCAAGTTACCTGCTTTGTTTTCCTTTGAAAGACTGATTCAGCAAGAATATACACCACAGTAAGACACTAAAGGTTGTAGAGATCTGAAAGAAGTGCATACACACACACACATACACATACACATACACACACACGCACCTCTGAGGTGATGGGTAGGCAGAAATCTGTGTAGTAGTTCTCTGAATGCCCCATTTGGGCCGCATGGTGATTTAGTGGTACTGTAATTTAGAAGTGAGCACTGGAGGCTGCAGAGAAGGTACAGCGTAATCTGGTGGAAATGAAGACACAGGCAGGGGTGCCAGCCTACATCAGAGTGGTAGAAGATTAACAGCAGTGCTGAGGGCACCACACATTAGAGCTAGACTGGGAACAGACTCTGTCCTCAGCATGAAGGAATGACCACACACAGCTCGCTCCATCTACTCAACCTTCCACCCTTCATTAAACTGCATTCATTTTCACACATGACTTTTAACAAGTGCTTAATGTTTTGTCCATAATGGAAGACAGAATATGATTTTAGAATTTATTTACATGCTGGAAATTATTACATGGGGCACACAGCAAAACTGCCATAGTTTGAACTGCCATGGATATTTATAGTGTACACTGTAGTTGTTTATTTAAAATTGCTTACTTTATTTTCTGCATATTGTCCTATTATAGAATGGGTCCCTGGAGGACTAGTGGTTAGGCATCGGTGCTCTCACCGCCATGGCCAGGATTCGATTCCTGTCCAAGGAACCAACCCCAGCTACTGGGGTTGCAGTGACAGTACATTCCCAGTGCCAGTTCCAAGCCCAGATAAAATCGGGGAGGGTTGTGCCAGGAAGTGCATCCGGCATAAAAAAAACTGTGCCAAATCAAATATACTGACCAGTGATCTGCTGGGAGCAGTCGAAAGAAGGAGAACAACAACATTTTCATATTATAGAATGTAAACTAGTCATACACAAACAAGAATGAACACTTTAGACTGCCTAGGACACAGTGAAGACAAAGCCATTTCATTTATATCAAAATAACATTTAATATGTTGGATTCCAAAAATGTTCCTTCTTTATAGTCTATAGTCTGTAGACTATGATATAGTCTTTTCACAGCTCACTTGTCTAAGTAGAAAGTGTAGTGTGCATATGCACAGCATTTTATGGTAAAAACTTGACACTTGGGGAAAAAAGCTGCCACTCATCTGTTTTAGTTATGATATAAACACTAGGAAAGTTTATATGTACATGTTCTTTCTTCTTATTCTAGGACAAAGACATACAGCAATTAATAAGAAAGTGTGCATGTAACCATTTCTGATGTCTACATCTTAACTAAAACAGACGAATGTCAGCTTTCTTCCCCCAAGTGCCTAGGGGTTTTTACCATGTACAGTTTTTGAACACATCTGCACTGACCAGCAGGAGAGCGAACAGCTTTTTTAACAACTTTATAATGAACCTTACCATTAAAATAATGTGTAAAGTGATAGGCCTACAACAAAGTGTCAAATCTATCTAAAATGTTATGGCCATTTTTTTAATCGTTTGGCCAAAACGTGTGAGAAAATTAAGATGAGAGATTATTAATGTGAGATGGGGGACGAGGGTGGGGCTTCTAGGGGGGTCAGTTAATATCAGAGAGCTGAAAACAGCTACATAATTGTCAATCATTCCGGATTCATTTGTTGATGGGTTTATTTGCTGTTTTTATTGGGGGTGGGGGTTGGAGGTTGTGGTAGAAGACCCTTTTTGGTGTATTTTTGAGTGATAACTTGTAGCAGTGCATGTTAGAATGTGGAGCTTCTATGCAAAATTCACACCGACTTCTTCAGTTCTGGTCTGAAGAATGAGAAGGTCATGGCAAAAACATCTTTTCCAACCATTCCACTGAGACTCTCGAGTAGCATGACAGAATGGCACAGGAGATCTCGCAGCCAGGAGCAGGCAGGTGACCAAACTGGGAGAAAAAAATTGGTAATATTATTATTAGTAGTAGTAGTAGCATTAGTATTATTGTAAATGAACTGTAACCTAGAGGTACCATTTCTTTTTTTTCCATTCAAAAGCCATGGGGGTTACAAACCTTTGCACTCAGCTGTACAATATAATAGAAAATGGTTATAAAGTTCAACTTTATGTGTTCTGTCTTATATTAAGCTTCTATAATTGTATTTATGAGTCAACCTTGCACAGAGACAAGGTCAGTTTGTTTGCTCACATTAACACATTCTTGAAAACAATATTGTGTAAGGGTAGCAGGAGTTCATTATAGCTGCGGTCAAATTATAAAGCTCACCACACCTACTCATGTTCTATTTATTCTACATGATATTTCTGAATAAATATAGTATAGCATATACACATATATGAATAATAAAGTGGAACATTCGAAAAGTTATGCCGGCACTCTCAAACCAATATTAAATGAATTACTTTCTGTTCTAACCTCTTTGAACTGGAGGCTTTTTCAATTCACCGTACGAAGTAGAAGTTTAAATGTGCCCACGAGGCAAGTTGGTATATATAAACTTGCAGAGGGAGAGTTCCCTGCAAAAGGAGAAATTAGGAGGCAAAGGGCAACGGGAAATATTGGACACCTTATTCTACTTGTAATTGTGTCATGTCAGTAGGCTGCATAAGATAATGATGGTTGTGAAGTGAGAAAGAGTGAGCCTATGGAGAGATATGGCAAGTAGTGTCCTAGTGCTGCCCTGAGGCTTGTGATATCCCTGGCTAGATTTAACTGACTTCACAGTTAGAGAAACTTAGCAAATTAGCACGTAGTTTGGCTCTGAGACATGATTGTGTAGAGGTTGACTTATTGCCTGTGCAGTGCTGTGATTCCCAATATGCCCACATACACATGCTGCTCCTTCCACTGAATAATTTGCATTCATGTTCTGCTTTTAACATTATCACTGATTGACTGCGCTTGGGCAGCGTACATAAAAATCATCTATTTCCCTTGCATTTGCCTGGCTTTAAAAATGCATAAGACATTAGCTTTGTGCAGTTCACAGAGTCACCGCTGCTCCTGACACTCTCGGAGTGAGCAGCCTGCAGTATTTAGATGCCTGCTATTGCCAAGATGAAAAGGTGGCCATTAAGCTCTAATGGAGAATGGCGTTTGATTTCTTTTTTGCTCAACAAAGTGTAATGGTCCATTAACAATAACACATCACAATTTTGGCAAGTAATGATTAGGGCCATCTGTGTCTCCACTATTTAGTTTGCTGTCGCAGAGTATTAGGGCAAGCAATTGTGAATTCGCATGAATGGCTCGGATCAGGCCTTTATTTCATATGTAGTAAAGTATGCAGAAATAAGAACAGAGAGATTTCATTCTCTAAAATTAAAGCTATGAGAGGAAAAGAACTGTCATGACATGTCATGTCAATTGTAATGCCCCCCTTCTCCCATGATCTGTACATTAAAAAGCAAACACCATTCTAACAAGGCGGTTTATAGAGGATGATTTCAGCCATTTGTTTTCAACATCACACCTACAGTACTTTCACAAGCAAGTCAGATATGGAGCCATTACGGGGAGAAACATATATTCCTGCAACATTTACTAACTAATGCTGCGTTATAGGCGAACTTGTAATTCCATGCCTACAGCAGGTAAAAGCCATAGTAAACAACCCCCCACCCCCCCACCTTGAAATTTCAACACGTCAACTTGGGGTATTCTTCTCAACTACCGGTTCCTTCCTCGTTTACCGAGTGACATCAAATCTATATGGCCGTGCACACTGTGAACAGCGTAAGGTACCACGTGAAGCGTAAAGTCTACTTTTAAATTTGCTTATATCAGTATTGGGTTTTGTGGAGGCATTCATGGGTTTTTTTTCCACTTCGCAAGTCAAATGTCCCAAAATGATGGGAAATGATGTTATTGCAACTTGCGAATTACCACTTACAAGGCACCATGAATGTAGCATAATTGTTTAATTGTTCATAACAAGAAGAGCTGAAAAAGAGGCATTCCTACAGATTAGCACTCTCTGTCAGTTGCTGATCCTTCCATGATAAAGACGGATGACATCTGACAGCTAGTAGATGGGCTATTTTTTTTAATATACTCTCTCTCTGGGCTGGAGGCTTTGTATACCGTAGCCCCTCTGTGGGTGAGTTAGAGAAGCAGGAGAAGTCGAGGGGAGTTGATAAGACTGCTGCAGAGCTTGCTGTAATGGCTCTGCTTCTCTCCTTTACAGAGGCTCACTGGGGGAGATGAGGCAGACTGCAGGCCATCGGTGACAGAGGAGAAGAGGGTTGAGTTTAGCGTTTGTCATACTCCCTGATTAAAAATCACTCACAGAGCTGGTGCCACCGGGGCCCCATTCCTGTAGACTAGCGAGGAAGCTTTAAAGTCATCTATCTTAAAGTTATTTCTCCAACATGAGCCTAAGAGCATCACTGAATTCCTTAAAAGTAAAATATGATAGCAGGTGCACTGAGGTTTGGGAAATTCTGTATTTGCAATTTTATCATTGAAATCTGTGTGTATTTGGGGTGTAACTGTATTTGTGTCTGTTTAGTGCTCCAAGTATTTATATTTGTATCCATATTTGGAGTCAAACCTGAAGTGAGTGTGGCCAAAGCTGGGAGGATTTTTCCTTTCTTTCTTTCTTTCTTTCTTTCTTTCTTTCTTTATATAATATAATTTCGTTATACCTCTAGTTTGTATGTGTTATTAGTGTCTTACTGAGGTACAAAGTAGGCAAATACATTGGAAAAAGAGATGAGTGAATGCACAAATTAATGAACAAATTAATGAATCATTTATCCTTTGGGTGCCCAAGTCTATTATAATTTTGAACACACTTCCAAGCAATGATGTTATTGCAAAGATTTATTTTTTTTTATTAATGCAAACAAAAAAAAAAGATGCATAAACATATTTGAGAAGAAAATAAATTGGTTAAAAGATGAAGTGTTATTACATTCTGCACTTAAATCTGACCAAACAAAACTCTTATGATGTTCATATTTATTAACAACATTTATTTAACCAACAGAGCTACTTTTCTCAGAATTACATATACTTTATACAGTATGTAGACATTATATGCATAAAACCATAGCTTTTTTACAACAGAGTTCATTATAAAATCTAATGAGAATGAGTTTTTAAAAATCCTACCATTCACTGATTTGGCAGTGTTAGGTTAGATGATGTCGGAAGTTCGGCCCATATCAATGTCAGGACGAACATAAGGCACCTGTCTCTCCTCAAGGTCCACTGTCTGATTCCATCAGTCATGCACGTCTCTCCCCTTCACTCTAGATATCAGTGAAGTGGACAGTGACAGATATCTGTGTGTGCCAAGGCCAGCCAGAGGTGAGCTTTAAAAGAAGGAAGCCATGCAGAAGGCACAAGGTCAATGAGGCTCGAGAACACCAACAGATCTACTGTGGAATGAGCTGAGGAGAGGAAGTGCTCTGAGTCAGAGGAGCATTATTGCCTTTTTGGGTTTAGGGGGCTCCAGTGCTTTCAGGATAATGACAGTGGTGCTGTCATGTTTGTCATGTTGGGTAGCTCTGGAAGTCAAATAACTGACAAGACTGAACATTACATTGTGGCAGATTTAACACAGCAGACTGAGCTTGCAATTGTTGTTTATTAAGTGCTCTGACACAGAGTCTAGGGTAAATAATTGGAATCTATTACTTAATGGGTTTCTCAGTGCATCTCCGCAGATAAGTAAATGTTCACAGTGTTTAGCAAGAACTAAACATCATGTATTTTTATACTCTATATTTCACTGCCGCCTGCTAAATCTTGTGTTGCATGATGTTAAAAAAAAAAACTTGGGTATATACGAATGCAAATTATTGCATTTTTTTTTCATTCATTCATCTTCAGTTACCAATTTATTCTGATCAGGGTTGCAGTAGATCCGGACCCTATCCTGGGAACACTAGGTGCACCTGCCATTTATGGGCATTTTAGCATTGCCAGTCCACCTACCAGCACGTTTTTGGGCGGCGGCACAAATTCAGAGAAAACCCACATGAACATAGGGAGAAAATGAAACTCCACACGCACAGTAACCCAAGTTCAGGTTTGAACCGGGACTATAGGATCTGTCGCAACATTACCCTCTGTGCCACAGTGCAGTCTAATTTATTTAGATTTTTTTTTTAATCATGTTTAAATTTACTTATGAAGTATAAAAAAAAAGATTTGTGTCTGCCGATACTACATGTAAGTAGAACAATGTCAAACGTTATCAGAGACTCTTTTTCTATCTTTAAACTCCCATTAGGCATAAGGTGTATTATTAGTTTGTTATATCCAATGTAGTGAGCATTTGTAGCCAGTGTGAAGTCATTTGGGCAAAATATTCCTTGGGTTCTGACATTTTATGCATTGATGTAGAATCTTTCATAAGAGAATCCATTACATCCCTTCCAAACAGACAATCATTATAATCCCATTCAACTCTGTTAAAGACTTAGCTTATTATTCAGTTTTTCCTCTTGAAGCATATGACTGAGTAACTACAGTGAAACTAAATAAAAAGGTAAGCAGTTATGACAGTAAGGAATGTCTGAACCCCCAAACCACATGAACTGTACACTGAGTTTAATGAGTATAGTCTGAGTTATGTTGTACAATGGAATAAAATAATGTGCAATTAAGCTTCAGGCTGTTGGCAATAGCTTTAATAGCAACTCATTCCTCAGCTAGACTTCATGACCTGCAGATTGCCACTGGGGTCGAGATATTACAGCAGCAGGAGGTTTGGTTTCATTGATATACAGACAGATGTCATGTGCCACTGCTCACCTCTGAACGTTACCGATACATCATAGTGACGTGGATCCTGGGAATCTAGACAAACAGAGCACAGCATGATCATTTCAGAGCATGCTTGATTTACAAAAGCATGTGAAGAGATTAAAATGATTATATGGTATTTCCGGTGTGGTTAATATACGAAGCCCCATTTAACACAACATATAAAGCAGCCATCTGTGGAGAGATACTAAAACATTATATGAAGACAAATGCTTTGCTCTGTCTAGAGTTAATCTCCAGGCTTTGTCTGACCAATGCCTTGTCTGAGAGAGACAGTGTTTCTACAGTGATAACGAAGAACTGCAAAGGGCTCTGGAGATTTGAACCGGCTCTTCATAAGGTCAGAGGATATGAGAAATGTAGGTGGAATGTAGGCTGAGCTGGTGGTGTGTGTTTTTCTTGTGGTTCAGTCATGAGGGTAAAATACATCTTGTTTTTTGTGGGAATTTGTCTGGATGCCTATATGTTATTGATAGCTTACATAAGATTAAACGCAGCTCTTAAGCAATCAATTTTATTAGCTGAAAAAAAAAAAAACACCTTACCAAAGTAAGGAATAAAACATGACAGAACATGCTGTTATAGGAAAATAATCAATCCACGACAGGGTGGTGTGATCCTTTACCACTCCAAGTGGATTATTTTACTATATCAGCACGTCCTGAAGTGTTTCGTTCTTCGTATACCACAGCTACACAGTTACCATTTTTAATTTATTAAGAACAACATACTTTTTTAACAGTTAATAGTTCCATTTTATGTTATGGAATTATATTATAGCAGCTATAAACAGTCACCAGTCTCTCTTTTCTTTCTCTATTGACATTAATAAGACAAAAAAAAAAAACACATATCTTATGTTACTGAGAAACCAGAAAGCACAAAGTCCTCTATCCTGACTACTACAAAGCACTGACACTGGAGACTCCTTCCATAAATGGTAAATAGATGTTTCCTTACAGAAAGCTTTACTATATTAATGAGTATACATTTTCTTTGTTAAATAACATGTTTTTTTATTTTTAAATCCATTTATTATTAACCTTGGTTTGCATGGAGTATACGGCATAAGTCCCTGTGAATGAGTCGTTACTATTGAAATGATAACATATTAGAACAAGCGCTTTAAAACATACCTGTGATTTGAATTACAGCCAGAACTACTGTCAGAGGTGTGCAGTAATAGATAATTAATCAATTAATCTTCTGACCAATCAGATTTGAGAATTCAACAGTGCTGTGGTATGACTAAACTAAAGCAGACTAACAGATTTTGAGTCTGAAGAGTTTCTAAATAACTTGACCTGTTCACATACACAGTAGCGCTTTCTCTTTTTTTCCACTCTGACCAGCTGCTTTTAAGATACATTTGCAATTTAGTAATTTACCCAAGGTACATCCTTGTTATAATGATGAATCTGTGATTATATAGCAAATTACTCTTCATGACCTACTGAAGTATATTCTTGTCTGGACCCGAACCCTTTATACTCAAAACGTGTGTGCAATTTTATGTCCATTTCCTATGAGAGCATATTTTAAAAAAATAAATCCTAATTTTATATTTACCTGCCTCACTTAATACCAATCCCCTGTTAGTAAATCTATTCCCCATGGTATACATGAATAGTAGCAGGAAAAGGAAAAAGAGAAAACAGTGATTTTCCCCCTTCACTGCTCCTCCTTTTCCCGTGTCCTTCCTTCCATCCCTTAGTGCAAGGCTGTGACAAGCTATGATGAATTACCTCATTATTCTAGTTCACTTGTTCGTTTCTCTGCTTTTGTAATTTCCCAGATTGATCCACATGCACTTGCGCCCACAATACTTCTGTTCTATTCACTCCATAGCTCTTCTGCCATACATACAATGGCTCCGTCTTCAGGGCTAGCATGTGGCACTAGCAGACATGGATCAGCTCCAGTGGTGGACGCATGGCTTCTCACAGAAAGAATGATACCAAAGAGACAGAGGCCAAATTAACTTTCACACACTGTCAAAACTAAGAAAATACACTTTCACTGCAATCACTTATAATATAATCCCCATCATTCACAGGTCAATGTGTGATAATTGGGCCTTCAGTAGACCAGGTAATTCAAAAGTGTGGTTTGTTACCCCCATATTATAAAGTGCCACACACTCTCTGCCATCTCACGTTACTCCTATTTGAGTCAGAACTTGAGGCTTGGAGCACTAGAGGCAGTCCTAATGGGTTTCACCCCACTGCTTTCCTAGTGCCCATTGATCTCTATGCACAAGGTAAGGTTCATTAATTTATGAATGAGTCATTTCAGTCTTTCAGTGCACTCTATTTAAGGCCATACTTTTCAAAACAACATTTAAATGATCACAGTGTGATCAAAAATTTCCACTGCCCACACCTTAATCGGCTTAATTAAATGCGATTTAGGTGTGTAATCAAGTCTCAGGGGGAAAACCGACTGAGTTCAAAGTCACTTTTAGTGCAGTTTTCTTTTGTTCTCACCTTTATTATCTATAGGCATCTAATATAGAATAATGATGCAGAGTTAATTTACACAGTGCACAGGTTATTCAGTATGCAGTTTGATAAGTTTGCTCTTGGTTCTCTTCTTTTTTTTTAATAGCTGTGTTTCTGCAGTACTGTGCAAAGGTTTTAGCTACATGTCAGGAAAGCAAAGATGCTTTCAAAAATACTAAAATGAAAAGTCAAATAAAAAAAAAAAATACATATAAATGGCAGTAAACTTTAAAGAAATATATAAAATCAATATGTGGTGTGCCCACCCTTTGCTTTTAAAGCCTCTTGGAGAACCTGCCACAGTTCTGCTGGAGATTTTTTTTCCAAAGGCTCTGAAAAAAGATAGCTTTGATAATACTCTTTTTTCCTCTGAAAATTGGTCTATTATTTAATATGTTACTTTTTAACCACTTACATCTCTATAATGTTGGATAAATGAAATCTAAAATGTCCTCGTTTCTACTGACACACAGGTGCATAAACATAATGTACACTTTTGCCCAGTATTGTATATGCACATGGTGTGTGTTAGCATTAGGACTGCACGGCAATGCATTTGTTCATTATTTTTGCAATTAACCTTTGAAATGCCGATATCACAGAAAGTCACAATATGCAAATACCCTGTTACGAATGACAAAATGCTATGTGCTTTGAGTTTCTGTTTCTGTGGGTGTTTTTTTAATGAATCACATCATTCACATGATAACATAAGCATAGAGACATTTGGACTAAACATAAACTAATCCTAAACCATGTCCAAGCAAGGGTTCACACAGGACATAGCTCAATTACAGTATGTTATACATCCTATTATGATATCATTTTAATTTATACCACGGCACTGTTCAGTTCTCGATTCTGATCGGTTAGAAGGTGTTGATTAATTTTCTATCATTGCAGCTCGAACAATAGTGCCAGCTGTAATCTAGTGCCAGCTGTAGGTTAAATCACAGATTTATTCTATATTTATTTATTATATTAACACGCTCATTCTAAAGCTAATATGCAGATTTGTTTAAAACATGTTATAATTTAACAAAGAAAAACATAATCATTTATATGGAGAAGCTTTCTATAAGGAAACATTTATTTAAGATGTTATGGAAGGAGACTCAGGTGTCAGTGCTTTGTAACAGACAGTAGGTTTTCTGCCACATGAAAGTCTTAAGAACAGAGGATTTTTTTGCTTTCTGGTTTCTCAGTAACATAACAAGATGCATTTTCTGCGTCTTATTAACTTCAAAAGAGAGGAAAAAGAGATGTTGGTCAGGGAACAACTGCTTCTGCTACAATGCAAGTGACAACGAGAATTAATGTTTCATGGACATTCCACAACATTAAACTAAAAAAGTATGATGTAAAAATGTTGCCAAATTGCCATGGTATAAGATATTATAAAACATTTTTGCTTATGATTTTATAGGAAAATATTTGCTTTGAGTCAGGCATTAAATATCACTTTGTGTCAGGCCTCCATTGTTGATTAATTTCCTATAACATCAAACCATGGTATGTTTTATTCTATATAACATTTTGTCCATATCGTAAAGCTTTAATTAGTGTGATGCTTTAAGACAGCATATTTAGTTGTGTATATTCATCATAATTGCAGGTGCCATATGGTAAAGGTGTCTCCAAACCTACAATTTGCAGACATATTGGTGTCCAAATGTAATGCACATTCCATCACAAGACAAAATAATTTCTCACTCTTGTCAGCATTATTGGTGTTATTCAGAGTTGTCGATGTTAGCTGCATCTGTCTGCTGTTGTAAAAGTTTCTCTCCATATGTGGATTAATTAAGTGAAAACTCAGATTTGACTTCACTGTCATGTCAACAGTTATGATGAAATAGTGTTACGGAAGTACTTACGAAGTACAACGTACAACAGAATATCATGTTTGTCCTAAATGTACCAGGTTTGCACAATTTTAAATGATCGCAAATGCATTTTGCACATTACTGTGGGAAATGTAACAGAATTCATCATCAGCTTTTCTTACCACTGAAATGTCTCTTCATGTTTACTCCTTTGACTCACAGAACATCATATTTTACATGATTCTCTAACAAACTGTCACCACAGGCAATTTTATTCACAGAAATGTGAAGGTTTCTCTTTTTTTTCAGGGAAACATTTAAATTTTGGTTGAAATGCAGAAATGACTTGAAATCAGGTTTAGCTGTTTTGGGGACTGGAGGATGTGGTGAGATATGACTGATATGACTGCAATAAATCTGCTAAAGAGCAAGGCTTGTTTTACACTCTTCCAATCAAGAAGTGATTTAAGGTTTAAATCAAAGGGAGTTTCAGGTAAATGAACAATTTTAGTTGCAGTGGATTGCAGAACTGGTGTTTTTGGAAAGCATCTGCAGTTAATCCCATTTCCTGTTCATAGGGGAAGAAAATGACATAGCAAACCTGAGCACTTTCATAATGTTTGCTTTCATAAAAGTTGCTATGCTTACTAATTATGAATTATGCTGAATAAGATGCTATTTGTTGCGATTTGTTACCATAAAGTGCTATTAAATATAACAATAAAGCAGTAATTAATATTAACATACTAATACAAGATTCATTGACTAATGTATTGTCTTTTTTTGTGATTTCCAAATGTCTTGTCCTCAAGATATCTTCTGAGAATATGTCACAATTTACAAGATCCTATAAAGTGCTACTAAACATGAAAATACAATTTTAATTAATATTAGCACACGAATATGTTTAACTAACCAATATCGTATATTATTTCTTATATAATTCATGTTGTTATTTGTCACATGACCTGGCTGTTGTTTTATAGCCGTATCTCTTTTTTTCTCTGTCCATAGGTAAGCCAATTTCCTGTTCACAGTGGTCTTGAAAACTGTTCTGGAAATGACATTTTGTTCCGTCTTCCTGAACCATCAGCAGAGAGAAGGTAAAACAAACTGATGTTTTATCGAATGACTCAACATGCCAGATTAAACATGGCTTTGTTCAGAATATGAAAACAGAACCATGCAACATTTTGCTTTTTATCCCCAATATCCTCTAAATGCACCCAAATGGTACCTTATGTTACTTTGCACGTGTTGCTGCGACATTTTGATGGAATGGATTTGCGACTGATTTTACCACATTGTCTTCTTGCAAGCCTTGAAAAAAGCGTATACCACAGCCTTCGAACACCCACACCTTTTAATGGAAAAGTTCCTCTGAGTTGGTGTGATGTTCCTTACTTTTCTCTGCAGTATGCATGCACAAGCAGTCATCTGGGTTGCAGAGGTGCCTTTTAGTCAGCCCAGCGGTGTCAGAAATAATAGTGGGAGTATGTGCAAGTGAAAAAAAAAAAAGTGCATCGAGTGCAATTTTTTTTTTCTTTTTGGGCTGCGAGCAGAATAATGAACTACATAGACCATGTTTCCCATGGGACCCATAATTTTGGTGCGCCCACCTGTCAGCGTCTGATGTGCTTGCTGTCCGCCACAGCAAAGAACACAAATTGTTTTGCTCCGTTCTTCGTTGTCAGGACTAATTTGACATTATGAGTACTTCCCTGCCAACTATACCCAGAGTTTGGGGAAGTTTTAACTTCACTTTTTTTCATTTGGTAGAAATAAGCAGTCAGAGCTTGGAAGGATGTTAGGGAAAGGAAGATTATTGAGCAGTAGATGAAATTGTATATTTCGGGGCTATTAGAGAACATTATCCTCCCTAAGCCTGAGCTGAAAATAGATAGAAGCTTTTGAGTTAGCTTAACTTGAAAGGGAAGAAGAGGCATGTATTTCTCGCTATTTCCGAGTGAGTTATTGCAATGCAGAGCTTGGGTTGTAATATAAGCTTAATGGAAGTAATGCCCATTTAGTGCGTACATGTACCTATACTTAACACTTTCAAATGAGACTGTTCTAGTCTGTTTACTGCGTGTATAACTAGGACGCGGTAAACGCATTTGCACTGCTGGAGCTATCAGCCATGTTATAAAAGTAACTTTTGCTTTGGGCTATTTTGCTTATTACTTATTACCTAACTCATATACAATAATCTCCTACCATTTCCTAAATGGAAAGTAATAATCAAATATAATAGGCCTGTAGGTAATGGTAGCCTGGATTAGAATGGTTGCTTAGCATGTCAACAAATCAGCTCTTTCTGAACTATATGGAGTGTCATTAGAATAATTCAGTGTAATTATTCTTTTTAATCACCACAGCAGACACAGTGGCCCAGTATTTCCTCTTGAAAGATAAATAGTGTTTACCAGGTTGGAAATAACCAACTGCTTTCTTGTACATTGTACATTTTAAATGCCATGTTTGATTGGGATATTGGCATACTTAGAGAAAGGTTATTATGAGCAGTGGACAGCTGGTAGATAGTTTTCTGAAGTTATGGTTTCTTTTGGTTTTGTAGAAAAGGTGGATGCTGTCACTTAGTGAGTAATTCATTTTGATCCTCAAAAGTATATATCATACATTTCAGCCAGTGATTAATTAGTAAATTAATTTGTGGAGTAGTAAATTAATTTGAAGGAGCAATGATCTAATGATAGAAAAGCAGGCGGTAATGGCAAAAACCATTGAAAGACTACGGGTGTCGACTGCACACTACATTAGTAATGATTCAAAACAGAAATATGTGCATGAACATTCTCTTAAGCTTCCCAGTACGCTAAGCTTCACAGTGTACGTTCCACCTCCCCAAGCACATTTTGCTAAAAACAATTGTGCTGTGATCTTGAAACGACATTATAACTACACAATGCAAATGCTTATACTTTTTAGACAAGTATCATTGTCTACAAATTCAAACTCCCAATCTACCAAAGAGTCCATAAGAGCACAATCAGCCTGCTCTCTAAATTGGAATGAAGGAATTTCTGTCTGTCCAGCCAGTTAGAGTGACAGTAGTCAAGCACAGGTATCTGTTAGCCCATACCCATGTTAGCCCACAGACTCCCAGCTTAATAGCTGTTGAGTTTTATCAGAATAGAAAATAAGTAAGGAATAAAACATGATGGGGCATGCTGAAAATAATCAACGAGTGGCTGTCGTGGTACGACTTGACGCAAAGCAGAGTTACTGTTACTACCCAAAGTTCATTACTTTCTTTTAACAGTATGTTTAATTCCCTTTATACCACAGCAATTTGCCAACAATTACAAGTTTTAAATTAATGAATGACACCATGCTTTTTAACCATTTATAGTTACATGTAATCTTGTGGAACGTCCATAGGACGAGTTAGTTCCTTACAAAGCTTCACTGTATTAAGAGTTGAGCTGGTTGATTTACACAAATTTTCTTTGTTTGTCAAAAGTAGGTTTTTAAAATCTGTTTATTATTTAATCTGTTTATTATCTGTTTATTATTAGATTATGTGGAGTGTCTGCCACTGCTGCCACTGCTGGGCCCTTGAGCAAGGCCCTCAACTGCTCATTCGTATAAATGAGATAATTGTAAGTTGCTCTGGATAAGGGTGTCTGCCAATTGGCTAAAATGTAATGTAAAAGCGCATTAATATATTCAATCCTGTTATTTGAATTACAAAAATTATAGAAAATTAATCAACACCTTCATACCTATCAGATTCAAGAATTCAACAATGCTGTGGTTATTTCTTATAGAAAGAAGTCTTTGGTCATGGCATCACAAACTAACTACATCAGCCAAAACTGTGGGTGATCCATGTGTGTTTACATGAGAGATACTTTTGTAGTCCAGGCATACTTTTGTATGTCCAGTGTAGACATGCTCAGTAAGTACATTATATTGTTCATGTTTAACCCCGGGGATTAGACACATGTCTCTCACATGTACACTGTACACTGCACATTGCACTGACCATATGCGTTTCATTTTCTTTTGAATGACATGATTTCCTCATAATCCATCTCTCTCGTAATTGATTGGCTGTACCTTTTTCTTATTTCTTAACTCTCATATTTGGTCACAGCTTTATATTCTTGTTTTTAGTTCTCCTTTGTGACTGGTTGGCTCTGTTATCTTTAAGCTCTTTATTATTCTGCATACTGTATTATGCCTGTTTATTGGAGTGCTTACCTGCTTATCTTTGCTATACTAAGGTGTATTTTATGAACCTTTGTGTCCTTTGTGTATTCAGTGTCCTTTGACAAAAAAAAAGAAAAAAGTTGAATATGAGTTGAGTAAACAGGCTTCGAGTACACACTTATGTCCATCACATTCCAACTCTATGCCAAAGCCCGTGCAAACTAAGTACTTATTGCAGAAATTAAAGGTGTGATTATTAACTACTGTGCCAGGGCAATCATTAAAACAATTATAAATTATAAAAGCAATTATAAAACTACAAATGGATAATAGCCCATTATCATAAGTCATAAGCTTATCATAGTAATAAAGTGTCCATTTAGCACATGGTCAGCTTATGACTGTTTTAAAGCACTGCAGTTGAGCAACATGTATTGGGATTCAGCTGTTTACTGTATCTGCATGATGCTGCACCATGTATGAAGTGTATTCATCGTTTCTGCAGGAGCTGCAGCATGGGGTGTGCGTAGCTTAGGCAAGATGCTCAGTCTGCTCATTATTTATGTCCCCAATGACCACTAGAGACAGAGACAGGTCAGTTCCAGGCAAAGTAAGCCCAAATGTGTTAGACATGAGTTTGCCCATGGTGAAGCATACTTGAAAAATGAAAAATCAACCTAAAGACTAGTCTGAATTATACATATACATAAAATACAAAAATAGGCATTCTTTTGTGTAAAATATTATAAAAATGTTACCTTTATAAAGTGTTTATTTAAGGGATTAGGCATGACATGTAGATTCTGATGAAAACAGACTTGTCTCATTTTTATCTTCCTATTTATTTTTATCCTCGTATTTATTGTTCTAAACTTAACAATTCTGAGCTTACTGTAAAGTCATACCTGTCTACACACAGGCTGTGTTCACACTGCAGGAAAATATCATTTTTTCTTAACAGTGAAAGCAGACTTCATGTGACTTAATGTTAATTGTACTCAGTGTCATAATTTTATACCTGTGGAAAGCCCTGAGTTTTGTTTAATCTCTTGAGATTTAAATTGACTTGAGTCAGATATTGTTAGCTTAGAAACAAACTCCTTTCTGTGGCTAAAATGTAATGTGGAACGTCATGTAGCTAGTTGAAAATTCTTGAAAATTGCAAGAAACAATGTAAATGTGATGAAACAATAAAAAAATGGTGGCATTAGCAGCTATTCAAGCAGTTGTTATGTTAATGTTATGAGGCTAGCTAGCTAGTTATGCTGAGTGTTTACTAGCTAAGAAGCAATTTTTATCGTGTTTAAGAGCACTGGCTATTCAGATTAGTGTTAGAATCCACATTAAAAGATAAAAATCTCAAATCAGATTTGAGCAGTTTGAACATAGCTTTAGTCAGATGTGCTCGGTTAGTGAAAATTTCCCGGAAGAAAATTTCCTCTAAGAGTTTTCATTTATTTTGAAAGGTATACTCATGCCAGCCTCCTGCCTCATACGATCTTTTCAGGCACTGTATAAAAAACCTATTATGCTTAATATTTCCATGGCCAACTCTAGACTATTAATCTCAGAAGAGAAAGAAACTATATTTTGCCTAACAATCAGCTATCCTTCTCTCTTTCTTTCTGCCTGTATCATTCTAATTGTATGGACACACCATCACTCCTGCTATTTAAATCGGTATCCATCCACACAATGTAGCAACACACAAAAGACTATTAAACTGCATAACCGCATTTTAGTTACGAGTTTTAAGTTTTAAGAGTACACTTGCAAATATGGCCATATTATTTAAATGGTGACTGTATGCATTCCACCTTAAACATATTTACAGCCATCTGTGTGAGGGTTTATTAAATCTGAGTCATTAAATAAAAGCAAGTAATGAATAAATCGGTGGAATAATTGCACACAGAGGGCAGCATGGCCAGTCTACGAGAAAAGCAGAAATGACAGGGATGATCAAACAGAAGCTGGTGTTTTTCTGTCTGCATGGTCTATGAGCAAATCTGATGATTGTTAGTCTTTGGCAGAAGAATCAGCAAGAGTGCTATGGCTTTCAGTTCAGACAGCTTTGAATTACATGTTGTACCAAGCTACAAAGCAAGTGAAAGAGACACTGGTTTTCGAGGGGAAAAACAGAGCAAAGCAAAGTTGCTGATCTAGGCTGAGTGTCCCAAAAGCATCGCAAAGTTAAGATCATCGTAACTAGAGTGTGTTCAGTGTGATGCTCGCTCTACCGTTTAACAATGAGCATTGTGCTGTGATGCTTTTGGGAAACTCAGCCGTGCTCAATGTACCCATCTACAACCAGTGAGAGTAAAGAGGTATATTTCCTCCAATGTCTCTTGACTGAAGAGCGAGGGGGTGAACGCATGATAGATTCAAGGCAAATATATATTGTAAACAACATTCCCAGCGAGACCTATTAGTTTGATTGATCATAAACAAACGTCTCTCTGAGCCACCTTCTCTCTCTTTCATTTTCACTTTTCTTGTTTACTTTAAATATTGTACATATAATGTATGTGTGGCAGCCTGGGAAAACTCTACAAATAGTGAATTATTTACATTTTCTACTGTACATACACTGTAGTTCTGAAAGCTGCAGGATTTTCTTGAACTGAAATATGTCTGTTTTGCATGTACCTTTAAACAAAAGTAAGGTTATCACATTTTAAATTATGGTTATATACACATATGTCTAAAACTAGTGTCACTGATATATATGTATATTTTATATATATATATATATATATATATATATATATATATATATATATATATATATACGCACACACACACACACACACACACATATATATATATAGGTAGTAATAACACTGATTCAAAACTGAGATATAAAACCAGAGGGAAAAATGGCAAAGAGATAATTTTGTATTCACATGACTATAGATTACTATATTAATTTGATTGAATTTGGGATAGAACCTAATACAGTATGCCTTTGCCCATTGAAGTACAATTTTACAACAGTTTTAGCCAATTAAACTGGGACCAGGAAATAGTAGACTGGTCTTGAGATCAGATATAAGCAAAAATTGAGTTTAAAAAAGACATTACAGTTTTTCTGATTGAAACATAGATGGTGCTCTAATGATGTCAGCCATTAAGTGATTTGCTAGTTATTGGCAAGGTTATGGCAGGTTTCAAGCTGGGTCCATTATCTCCAGCTGAAATAGTGGCATCATTTTTGTCTTACTTTAATACCCTTTATTTGGCCTTAGCAAATGGTCCGAGCATACCAAATGTTCCATTATGTCGAAAGTGTACTGGTTGTCTTCATTTATCAAAAGGATTAGGGGCTCTATTTTCATACAGGCACATGCCTAATTTGCTAGTAAATTGGCATTGTATTGCTAATTTGGTTGGGCATGAACCATTTTTCCCAGGTCAGAAATTATTGTGACAACAACAGTGGGTAAAGTAGTGCACCAGTGGCTGTCACATTCAAAATCTGCCGGTGCAATGGTATTTTCAAACCCATTTCTGTCCAAAAAAAATGCCCTTGCATTTGCCTGCCAAGACACAATCTAAAACATTATTTCCCTGATTTTCAAGCAAAGGTCTAAAATCAGAGCCTGCTCTCTGCTCTATGAGTCATGCTATTTATGGTGACAGTGTCATTGTCTCAGGTTGTTTTCACATTTGTAATCTTTTCCAGAGAACTGACCACTGGTCCTCTTAAAAATGGTTAATGGTGCTGGATGCTGAGTAGTGTGATTGGTTCTCACATTACTTACTTTTTCTACTTCCGTGATGGGAGCGAAAAGGTTATTATAGTTATTGATATATAAAACCAGACTTTCATTGGACTGGAGCACTGCAATTGGTTCATTTTGTGGGGCGAGTGTTGGTACCATGAGAAAATAATTTAAAAAATAATAAATTAAAAAAGAGCAAATGGATGAACCTAGTTCCTACCATTTTGCAAATCTGACAGCACAAAAGTGATGTATAGAACTGCACAATCAATCCACTGTTAGGAAGAAATTCTTCAATGTGAACACAAACCTGAGATTATAAATCCCCAGATAAACCCAGATTTAGTCCTGGGTGTGGACTCAAGTATTCAACCATTCGATGGGCATTAAGGCCAATTCATACCAAAAGCATATGAAGTAAGGAAGTAACTCAAGGGGTGCAAAAGTAGGTTTGGCATGCATTCATTTGCAAGTATGAATCATACAATTCACATATTTTTTAAAACAAACACATAAATATAAATAATTTAAGCCTAAATTAAATCAATGTTTGATAGAGATATGTCTTTTTACTGATTTGTTGATGCTATTGTTCTTTGCAGTGGTGAAGCCTGGACAAAATGTGTTTCATTTTAATGACTCAATTTAAAAAGACTGAATCATTCACGAATGAAACATAAAGTCTTTTTCAAATTTCCACATATTTAAGAAGCCAGCAGCTTAAACTCTACTGTAAATATTGAAGAAACTTATTTTTATTCACGCACATGAAATCATGAAACAGAGCGTGTTTTTTGATTCACAGTTGATCTTAACTCGATGTCAACATGCACTGACATGCAATATAATGGGCAAAGCTTCACAAGTAAATCTTACATTTAGATCTGCTGAGAGTATCCTCCTTTGAACCACATTAATCACATTGTGTAGTAACAAAAAAGATATAATGCTGGCAATTTGTATGCCTTTTGCCTAATTAATTACATTGTCATTATCACAAAATATTATTTTCTATAACTTTCTCTTAATTCGCCTTGATCACAAAAACAGGGCCCAGTGATGAAGTTCAAGTCAGTTTCTCTGTGGAGTTCTAGTGATATCTAGGTTCTTTACTCTGCCTTGTGGAGTCTTGTGGTCATCACAATAATGAGATGTTTGTTTCTGGCTGATATCTGCTCAAACCTGGGCAAAACGCATCACATTACCTGTGAGTCCAAGACCAACGCCCTGGTGTCTCTGCTGAGCCATCATGCAGTTCTGAGTGCAAAGATTCACATTTATAGAAATACATTGCACCTCAGAGAGCAGTATTTGGCTGGAAGCCACTCATTTGCTTATTGGCATTAAAGCATATGTCGGCACAGTAAATATGTTACATACATTTTTTGCATCTGGGTTATTTTTGTTCATGCCATATGTTAATTAAGTCAGTAAACACAGATGCCCAAAGGGACTGAGCGAGATTGCACCATTTATTCTAATTTGGTTTGTTTTATTCTTGTTTATCGGTTAAAAATATAGCACCTCTGTAGCAATCTCTGCCGCAAGGAGGCATGTCTGTTTCTTATTGTGAGAAATGAGAAGTATTCTATTGTGGTATGGTCTAGATGTAGTCTAAATAAAGCCTTGTTACATAAAGGTCTACAAATGTAAGAGTTTTAGAAAGGGGTGGGGGATAGAGAGAGAGAGAGAGAGAGAGAGAGAGAGAGAGAGACCCATCATTAGCTCTGTAGAAACAGTCCACAAAATTCCAGTTGGCTCATCAGCTGGAACACCGACGTTGTTTTAAGTTGACACTCTTCCCTACATGACGGATGCAGCTTTTAGTGCTTTTGGATAGCCGCTTCGTTAAAGCGATCATACATAGTAGCCTGGATGAAGGATCAGGGATGTACATATATTCGTGGAATGTAATATGTCTAAAATGTTTCATGGCTCCACATTTGAGGTAGCAGCCAAGACTCATCATCAGGCTTCATAGCAATGTAAAACGCAAATGATCATTGCTCTTATGTGTTAAATTAAAAATGTTCATATGTCTGTGCTCAGAAAAATAATTATTTTCATACTCAGCCACTACAGGCTACTATTCATGCACTAATATTCTGGAAATCTCCAGACTGATTGAAACTGCTGACTCTACTGACCTTCTGAATGCGAGCAGAGCGAATCTCGGTCAGGACCGAAAGATTTGTTGATTTAAACACTGAGCCTTTGAATAAGAAATGAGCAAATATCAGTCATGACCGGAATGATTCACTAACTCAAGCGGTGAGAAAGTAGGTTTGGCATGCATTCAATTGCAAATATGACTCATGCAATTCACAAACTTTTATGTAAGCCTACATTAAACCTATGTTTGATGTTTGAGATATAGCTTTTTGTTGATTTGTTGATGCTAGGAGTCAGTTAGTCTTTGGTCCAGTGAATGCAGTTGTGCTTTGCAAAGTCATCTAAATGACTCATTCAGAAAGACACTTGAAACATTTCAAGTCTTTTTCAAATTTCCGCACATTTAAGAAGCCTGCTATTTAAACTCTAATGTCAATATTGAAGAAACTTTTTTTTAATTCTTTCACTTCTTTTTAACTTGATGTAAGCACACACTGACATGCAATACAACGGGCAAAGCTTCACAAGTAAATCTTATATTCTGTTGAGAGTATCCTCCTTTGAGCCACATTTTAATGATATCGATAATCTTCACTCAGCTTCACTGGGCTATTTCCCCAATTCCCCATCTCTACAACATTCCTTTTCTCTCTAACATTTTGGAGAAATTTGTTGCCCAAGAGTTCTCTTTTTGTTTAGGTAGTAATAACAAGGATGATGTATTTCAGTCGTTTTTCCTGAAGCATTGTATTACAGAATCAGTGCTGACTAAAGTGCTGCTTGCCTCAAATTGTGGCTGTGTTGCTGGACTTGAGTGAAGCAGTTGATGCTATTGACCGAGATCTTTTATTAGACAGAATTAAAAACAGATATGTTACAGCCTAGTTTAAATCTTATATGACAGACCATTACCAGTTCCTTAACATTATTGGAGATTCTTCAGAGCCTAAAATTGGCTATCTTATAGGCTCTCGTATAGGCACAGTATTATTCTCCTACTTTATATGTTTTATCTTCATTTTCCCACACTGCAGTAATCGAATAACTGTGGAAACATCTTTGTTAACTAAATAATTCTCATTATTAATCGTGCAAATCCTCACCATCACTCAACTTCAATGTTCTTCAGACATCAAGTTTGCACAGTTAGCATTGACTTTCTGTGTTCTAGTTTTATTAGTAACTCTGTGCCATGCCGCTAAGTATGAGCCCCATGATAGACATTAATCTTGTAGTCTATAGCTCTGTCGCTCCAGTGGAAACAGCCTTCTTCCAAAGGAGACTGCATATGCCACTATTAGTCCACTTCCCCCTCCAGCGCTCATACAAATGAAGCAAGAAGTCTCGATGCCTCCCATCTTGAGCTCTGATCATAACATGTAATGGCTTGGCCAGGTGCTGGAGTGGCACTGGCCCTGTCGGACAGGTGGCCATGAGAAGGAGGATGGCTTGGAGCTCCATTAATGAGAGCACTGCCAACTGGATTCCCATCTGCTGGCATGCTAAGTGCTCGGAGCCATTAAAAAGCAGCCTATTCTCACATTCAGTCAGATGAAAAAGGGTTCGGTGACTGGCTTTCTCCTTAGGGCATACAGTGTAGTAAGGCTTGAAAGCCCAGCCTGGCATTAGGGGCAGGACCGAGAAGGTGACAGGGCTCCACTCACTCTACAGTAAAAAGATGTCAAGGTTTGATTTTGTTAAAATCAACTAGATGCAAGAACACATGCTGTCAGGCACACAGATGGTAATATTAAATAAAATGGTAACACTTTACATTAAATATTCCTTAACTAGCATTATTTACTGCATTCATTAACAAGTAGCATTAATAAACCGAAAGCAATATTAACAAAGTAACAAAATAACTTGCCACATGCATTAAATAACATTTGTTTAAATGTAAAGAAATAGACCTGCATTAATTAATCTTTATTAAATATTACACTTCCTCCCTATTGGAACTTGCTTCAGCCTCAGTTCTGAATATTGGAATATTGGCAACTGCAAACGTGTTAAATAAAACTAAAAAACAAGAAATCAGAATTATTTGACATTTTTCATTATTTTTCAGCTGACCCTGAAGCTCCTCTGGTAGATATTTATTGAAAGCGCACTGTTTAGGGAGAAGCATCTTTTTCATTTTTGTTATGGATCCTGCTGTCTGCGTGGGTAAACTGCCTCAGTGGATTGCAAGAAATGGATTATAGTTGAGCTATATTTTATATGAGTCTGGTCCAAGGAAGTTAAACAGCAGGGCACATCTATTGACCTTGAGTCTGTGTCCCCACTCCTATATCTCGCTTTGCAGCATATGGCTAGCCTTGCCGTCACTCAATAATTTACTGAAGGATTATAACTGATGACTGCAACAGGGGGAAAAAAAAAAAAGTCTGGGTGTAAAGTTGCAATGCTATATTCCTATAAAAAAGAGATCAATCTGACACCCGCTATCGAAGACAACACCTTTGTAAGTGCATTTTATGTTCTAAATCCATTCAATAGGCCATATAAAAAGCTTACATAAATTGTCAGTGTACTTCTGAAAAAGAGGCCAGTGTAAACAAAAAGTTGTTTGCCCTTGTTTAGACTATAGATCTGCTGAGCAGGAGACTCAGTGGGCACTGAGAGTAAATTACGAGCTGGAAATTGAGTTATTGGGAATCACCCTGTCAACAGGGGGTTAGTGAAACGTGCAGTTGCCTTGGATTTCCAGGGCCTAGTTAAATGATTGTTGTGAATCTGAACCCATGGGCCATGTGGTGTCAGAGAGAGACTGAAGCTGCCAGTCTCATGACCAAGCTTTTTTTAAAAAAAAAAAAAAAAAGAAAACGCTTTTTCAGTTGACTCGCTTGCATACAGAACATTTCGTACTCACTGAGCTGTGTTCAGTAAAGAAGAAAACTTCACTCTGTTTAACCCACAGTAGCCAATCTAATTTAATAAGAAAAAGACCTCCACTCCATTCATAGTAGATTTCTAAAGAAGAATGCATACAGACTTTCAGAGTTTACTGGCTGCCTTTTTTTCTTCTATTGAATTCTGGGAGTTTTTCAGTAGGTAATCTACTGAATGTGTTATGTAGCCTGCTTGTAAAGACTTATTCAATATTCAGCTTCCAATAAGTCACTGTGAGATTGGGTGATTTTTGGCTTAGATATTAGAGCTGTATTCAGAGTTGAGCTCAATATTAATTGAGAGATTTAATACTGAAATTGTGCTAATTGGTATTCAGACCTCAGATCTTCTGCAAGTACAGAATGAAGCACCATTCGTAAGTTACACAAGAGTTATGAAAGAGCGCATCTCAGTTATGCGCGATTCTGACTCAGACTTACTGTAAGCACACTTTTCTTGTGTGATATCGGCTTGAGTGAGGAGCAGCATTAAGTCCAGAGGCACTGTATGACCATTTCAAGTAACCACAAGGGTCATTTCATCTCAAGTGCTCCAATACAGGTTGCGTGACCATTTTTAATTTTCCTAAAAAATTATTTCGATTACCTCTATGTATTGGCATTGCAAAACCACAATTTTTTTGGAAAAAAAAAATTATCATTTTACTTGGTTTAACTACGATGGCCATCTTTGTGTCACACAACAAATTTTGGTTATACAGCTATTTACGGACACGTCAATATCTTGGCTCAAGATGGTCTTAGCTCCATGGAACAAAACTGATCTCTAGAGCACGTTACAAGGTACATGTACATATATAAACATTTTGCACATTCTTGTTCCTTAGACTTAGAACTTAAGTCCAAGATTGCTCACAGTTCCACTTTTAGGGTCAATTTATAATGGGAAGGGTTCAAGTCTTAGTCTTAATTTTTTTAGGGGGTACCTAGGTAAGTATAGATTGTATATTTTTTTATAGGGGTGAGAATGTGCAATTTTTTAAAAAATTTCCTCTCACTTTCGGGTTGAGTATCTCTAGTGGGGGACTAGATATGAACCTGAAATTTTCACAGAAATACACCGATCAGCCATAACATTAAAACCACTGACAGATGAAGTGATTAACATTGATTATCTCATTACAATGGCACCTCTCAAGGGGTGGGATATATTAGGCAGGAAGTGAACAGTCAGTTCTCAAAGTTGATGTGCTGGATGCAGGAAAAATGGGCAAGCGTAAGGATCTGAGCAAGTTTGACAAGGGCCAATTTGTGATGGCTAGACGACTGGGTCAAAGCATCTCCAAAGCAGCAGGTCTTGTGGAGTGTTCCCAATATGCAGTAGTTAGTACCTACCAAAAGTGGTCCAAGGAAGGACAACCGGTGAACCGGCAACAGGGTCATGGGCGCCCAAGGCTCAGTGATGCACGTGGGGAGTGAAGGTTAGCCCGTCTGGTCTGAGCTTAGAGAAGGGCTACTGTAGCACAAATTGCTGAAAAAGTTACTGCTCGCATTCATGTGGATGTTACTTTGACGTATACCACCTACCTAAACATTGTTGCAGGCAAGATAATGTGCCCTGCCACACTGAACAACAGAAATTGTTCAGGAATGGTTTGAGGAACATGACAAAGAGTACAAGGTGTTGACTTGGCCTCCAAATTCCCCAGATCTCAATCCAAACGAGCATCTGTGGGATGTTCTGGACCAACAAGTCCGTTCCATGGAGGCCCCATCTTGCAACTTACAGGACTTAAAGGGTCTTCTTCCAGACGTCTTGGTTCTAGATACCATGGCACACCTTCAGAGGTCATGTGGAGTCCATACTTAAATGAGTCAGAGCAGTTTTGGTGGCACAAGGTGGACCTAGACAATATTAGGCAGGTGGTTTTAATGTTATGGCTGATCAGTGTAAGTTCTCTATAGTAGAATTCTGCTGTAAAAATTTTGAATTTGAGATTCCACTGGTTACAGAGCTAGGGCTAGTAGAAATCTGGGGAAAAGCCTACTTTATTCATGTATTTTGAGAAATGAACAGATGTAATATAAGCATAACAAATAATAAAAATTTAAAGTATTTTACAGTAATTATGTTTATGATTGACATACAATAGCTTGTCAATGAGGTCTAAAATGTTACTACATTTGATATTGGCAACAGTAAAGCATGATAAAACACAGGGTTCTTCAAATCTGCAGACTTTAGCTCCAACCTCCAAAGTTACCGGCCTGTAATTTTAATTCTAGTAATCCTGAAGACCTTGGTTAGCTTGTTCAGGTGTGTTTGAGTAGGGGGGGGAGCTAAAATCTGCATGACAGTGTACCTCGAGGGCCAGATTTGAAGAACCCTGATCTATCATGTTGGTACAGGTGTACAGTTTGTATGCGTGAATAGATTTTATCCAAGTATGGAATTACAGGTTGGTGTTTTACAAATGAACAGTGTCATAAACAGAGCTGTGGTGTTGTTTCTCCTGTGATAAACGCAGTAAGTGACTACAACTCAGACATTTATATATGTACATGTACCTTGTAATGTGCTCTAGAGATCAGTTTTTTTTTGTTTTTTTTTTCCAAGAAGCTAGGACCATCCTGAGCCGAGATATTGAGGGTTCCTTAAACAACTGTATAACCAAAATCTGTTGTGTGCCCTGACATAAAGATGGCTGTCGTGGATAAAGCAAATAAAATGTAATAAAATAAAATAAAATAAAATAAAATAAAAACTAGTGGTTTTGCCATACCAATGCAGAAACCTGATTAAAATAAATAATAATAAAATGTAAAATAATAGGATGTGCTATTTGATCAAGTGCTATGTTTATTTCGATGCTTGCCATCTTATGATTCATATATCATCATATTAGTATTAGTAGTAGAAAAAATGATATATCCGTCTTCAGTCCACATTTTCATTTACTGATTTTTTTTTTTACCTTAAGTACAAGTGCTCGTGTTAAAAGGTGGTGGTCTAGACTCTACTGAAAAACCCTGCCTCGGACACTTCTACTAAGGAAAAATCCTTTAACCTGGGAAGTGTGAATGACACTCAGGATTTGCATAATCTGAATGGTGCATCCAGAAAATCAACTTCAGATGTGCTTAACCCATCACTGAATACACATAATTTTCCCTGCATAAATATAGATGTAACTTTTAGTCGCCTGCTATGAATATGGCATTAACTGGGGTTGGGCAAAACTGATGACTGACTGTTATAAATCTTTTCAAAGAAGGTGCAAATTCTGCTGCGTGTTATCTCTATGGCAGAAATAATTCTCAAGTGTGGATCTGAAAAGCAATCACTTTTTTAAGAGGTGTCATTAGCATACATAGAATTTGTGACTGATTGATTTTGGGTTTGTAGTGATCTCCACAATGAGCTGGTGCACAAAAGGCCACCAATTCCTAAAGCCACATTTTCTCTATTTTTTTTTTTTCTCTTTTTACTCAGAATAACAAATCTCTCAAAAAGAAAACAGAAATCATTTCTGTCATATCTGGACTTCACCCAAGTCATTTTGCTTCAAGCTCCCCGGTCTCTAAGGGATCTATCCTGGAAGTCTCACCATGTGTTCGAGGTCGGCGTCGTATGCCAAGGGCACATATAAAATGTGTGTGTGCACAGAGGCATGACACAGCTAAACATCTGCTAAATATTCCCTCAGACGACGACTAGCTGGCAAACAAAGGTGTTTGAGAAAGTGTCAGGCTTTTCTTTATACATCTAAGTCTCTAATGAGATTCATTTAGCCAATAAAAACTAAGAAAGTTTCACATCTAGTTGAAGAAGTACAAATAGGCATGAATGTCCATAAACAGTGTTAATTGTGCGGCATATATATGTCTCTATTGAACAGCTGTTGGTTGTGGATAAGAATGTCTGTGTAATGAATGAATGTAAATTATGAGAGAAAAGATGTCATTCACATCACAGTGTTACATTACAGCTGCTGCTGTTTTGGAAGCAGGATCTCTAGGGAGGAGCAGTGTGCTGATAATTCTGTTCTTGGGAAAAACAAGAAATCTTTACATTGTCCCGACAGCTTACATGTTTCCATTTGGAGTAGATCACATTTATATAGCGATAATTAGCATCTGAGATATGGTGTGGAAAAAAAGCAATTAAATGGCAGTCCAAGAAAAAAATAAAGACATAATTTGAAGTGATGGCTCGAGTGTTTCAGAGATTTATCTGTAGCTAAAATCAGGCTGCAGGTCTCTATTGGTAAAAGGATTTAGAAATGTAGCCATATTATAATAACAGTTTCAACAGTCCAATCATTCTTGCTATACTGTATGTTTGCTGGACACTTAGTTTAGTTTAGTTTAGTTTAGTTTAGTTTAGTTTAGTTTAGTTTAGTTTAGTTTAGTTTAGTTTAGTTTAGTTTAGTTTAGTTTGAGTTTTAGTTAGTTTTATTTTATCCTAGTCAGGGTTGCAGTGGATCGGGAGTGAATCAGGACACCATAGGCACACACATTCACACACTCAGTCACACGTAGTGGCAATTTATAGTCACCAGTTCACCTACAGGCATGTTTTATGGGAGGTGGAAGGAAACCAGAGAACCTGGAAGAAGCCCATGCCACATAAGGAGAACATGGAACACTCCATCCAGACTGTAATTTATGTAATAAAATAAATTTATGTTATTTTATTTTATAAAATCTTCCAACAGCCCTGTGCAAATCACCGCAGTTAATAGTTCGGTAGGTTTTCACTTTTAATCATGAAGTAATTTCGTAGACAATCTCCGTTACTCGTTTAAACTCAAAGATCTCACTGCCGAACTGTCTTATTACTGACTGTTACACTGTTAACATTACCATTATGCGTTACACACTGCATGTTATATTGTACACACCTCTTCAAAAGTCTGTGACCTGCTTCATGCCTGCTTTCTCTTGTTCCCCCTACATTATACTCATGGTGAGGGATTCTCAACCCCAGGCCTAGGAAATGACTCAGGGTATGAAGGTTTTTGTACTCCTCAAGGTTGCCCTTCATGAGTTAGGTCAGCTCTGTTTATAGCAAGAAAACTTGTGCGCTTGGAGGTGGGTTGGAAAATATACTATTGCTTAGTGTGAAGAGCATTGCGGTCATCATCTACCCTTCATCATCTACACTGTTTTTTTTTTTTTTTTTTTTTTGGGGGGGGGGGGGGGGGGGGG
>CM040988.1:15615614-15678869 GCA_022985145.1 Pangasius djambal
TATTTAGGATGTACAACTTATGTCTAAAAAGTCAGAGAATGCTTGCACACATGCATTTCATATCCACATAAATATACAGGCATTTTAGCCACGTCAGGCCACCTAGTGATGATCAGCATTTAGCACATCCCTCACTGTGAAGGTAGTCGAACCATGCAAATGATAAGCTTATTTACTGCGAAGTTGAAGCGGTACTACATCATCAAGACGTTTGAAAACATAGATCATAAGCCTAGCCCATTCTGCAAATCACAAAAAAAAAGGTTCTGGATTTGGTTGTCCTTTGTAGAAGATGGAAGAAAACATAATCTGCTCCGTCACATATGAGGGTTCAACTTATTGGGTGCACTTTGAAAAGGTCAATGTAAACTGGGTCGAAGTTGAATTTGAGTGAACTTTGAATGCAAGGCCAATGCATCGAATCCAAGTTGTGCCTATTGGCTCCATAGGGAAGCAATGGCTTCACTGTCACAAAGCAATTTTTCTGCTGATCTTCTGTAGGTGGCCTTATGTCATACATACAGCACATCTGTAAATACATCTCTCCAAGCCACAATTGACAACCAAAACTTCTTGCATTACATAACATTATAAAAAAAACACAGTTAATTTAATGAAGCTGGCATTGGTAATGAAATTAAAAACAGCATTTTTAAAATCTCAATTTCTTTTGCTCATTTCTTTATTTTAGTCAAGGAATCTGATTTCAATCTGCCCAAAGCTGTAAATGCATGTGTATAAAATCGTATAATGGCACAATCCAAATACAAACTCATAAAACACGCAGGGTCAATTGGGGTCAGACAGAGAGACAGAGTTGTTACTTTGCTTCTTTACTGGCTGTTTTATTTTACATTTGCTTATGCCTTGGGGTATTAGATGCATAGCTAGTAATTTCCAGTGCATTCCAGTTTGAAATTCCATTTTCCCTTCATAGCAGTATTTCCTTGCATTGATAGGATCTTGGATAAGGTTTAGAAAAAAGTCAAATCCATTAAAGAGTTACTACTCTCTTATTTGATTGCGATTCTGTCATTGTATCTCTTTATATGGCATTAAGGACCTGGCTGTAAAAACAAAAGCCGGATGAGACTTTGATTTCTGCCGTCTCGAGCTGTTGACTGTCAAGGTGACTGAGAGCCTGCGGTCTTTATAGTGTCCGTTCAGTGCCGGAGCGTGCTGATAGCTGGCTTTTGAACAGGTGGTGGATCTGTGTGGTGCAGCAGGTATGGCTAAAAGCCTCCGAGCTAGAAAGGTCACAGTGTGCATGGATGAGGAACCATTTAGGGCACATTCTTCTCGAAGGTCATAGTGACATGAAACAACTTGAGCCAAGGGTTCAGAAGGGACTGGACTCTCTCAAGAGACTGTCTCCTGCCTCTGTCTGGTTAGCACTGTGTGTGTGTGTTTCTGTGAGTGTGTGTTTCTGTGAGTGTGTGTGCAGCCACTGCTTTGTATTGATGTATATTGATGCTCCGTTCGAGATGAGGTTGCAACTTGTAATTCTCTGCCTCCAACTAATAGAAAACGCCCCCTCAACTTGTCAGGTTGTCTTCTCAACTACCAGTTCCTTCTCCATTTACAGAATGGCATCAAATCAACATGGCTACGCACACCGTGAACAGTGTAAAGTACCTTTCCTCTACTTTTAAATGAGTTTGTAGCAGTATTGGCTTTAGATCAGTTAATATACAGACTTGGTTAAATCATTGATCATACTAATCACTGTTTTGAGAAGGTAATCATCATCATTAAAATTATCACTCATATATCTATTGTCAGTTGGCTAGCTTGTTGCTAATGCTACTCGCTTTTTTTTTTATCCGCTGTTGTTGCTATACAGCAATTTCAGTTCAAAAATTTGCATGAATGTTTGGAGTTCCACCATAGTGGAACAGTACCAGAAGCCACTAAGGCCCATAACTGTAAAAATGAGTTAAAGTAGCTTTTTATGAACTTTACAAAGCAAACAAGAGACACACTTTTGTGGAGACGTCCATTTTTTTATTTCTACTTCACACATCGAATGTGCCGAGGTGAGAAATGACATCATTACAACTTGCAAATGAATACTTACAAGGCACCACAAACGGCATGTTATTCAGTGGCGTTTATGCAAGTTGGGGAGTATGCTAGGGTATAATGTTTGGGCAGTGTTCATAGAGCTACATGAAACCTATATAAGCCCCTCCTGACAATTCTTGACATAAACCTACATAAACAGTTAAAATATCTTATTACAACTGGTATCATGTGTGAAATGGGCGACATTTGTTCATTTTCATGCCAAGCCGACATTACACTGAAGTCAGCTAAGCCCCCCCTTTTTCTCCCCAGTTCCATCACCTGCCAATTCCCACCCATCAGCCAGCTCTCCCCTAAAATACAACTGCTAACACATAGTGAGGGTGAAGGTTAAGACATACTTCCTCTGAAACACGTGAAGCCAGCCATCACATCTTTTTTTAAAATGCTGCTCATGTTGTGCCATAGGGCAGCGTAACCCTTTAGAAAGAAAGAGCTATCTTCCCTCTTCCACATGCATAAGCTCAAAGATGGCCATAATTGGCTAGTGTCACTGTGATTGACAGGAGTGAGAGGGTGCTTCCTTCCCACCCTCCCAGAGAGCACGGCCAATTTTGCTCCCTTGGTTCCTGGCCATGGATGGATGTGGCATTGTTAGGGTTAATGACATTTTCTGGTGTGACTTACATGAGAATTTGACATGCCAACTGGCTTTGTAGCTCAGTGTGGTCAGTTAGCCGGTATGTCAGTCATAGAACTAAGTGACATTTCAAACATCAAAACTAAACTTACTCTAATTTAGGGTCAGAGAAAATATTGTATAACTGTCTTTAAAGTGTCATGGTCTTGGAAAGCGATTTTTCATAGTGTGCTAATGTAAGTCAGCCCAGAAAGTGCCATAACCTTTTGCCAACAAAAATCAAAGTCAGTTGTTATGTCATGTCACATGTTATGTCAGCCTAACAGCAAAATTAATGGGAACATGGCACTTTATGCCTGTTTGTAGTAAGTCTTTTTAAATATTATTCGAGGCTTTGGTTATTTGTCTTGAAGAGCATATATAGGTGTTGTGTAGCCCTATGAATAGCCCCATTTACCACTTTTACTCTCTGTTGCAACACTATAGGGAGCATGAATTTGGAAGTGTCCTGCTGACATTTCCTAACTAACCTGGTATACAGTGTGATAAAGAAAGAGCCATTCTAATCAAAACCCAAATTAATTCCCAAATATGTAATACTGTGCAAATCTCCTTTGCTTGTCTTAATCTCCTTGAAGTACTTTATCAGGCCTTACTAGTGCACAGTTGAAGCCAAGACTATTTTAATTATGTCAGAGATTTATTATTGTTTTGTCTAGCTGTTCCTGATTAAGATCAATTATGTTTTGTTATCACAGAGGCAACTATTTGGAAATCATTAGCTCTGTAGTCATGTCCTTATTAAATCCTTCTCAGGTAAGGTTTTTAATTAAGCAGACTGTCATGGGCGTGTACACAACTCTACGGGGAATGGTAAAATACCCCTCTTCTCTAATTTATTTCGCTCTGCATGTCGAAAGGCTGCTTTCTGTGTGTACAGGCATGCAATCACTAATGTCATTTCTGTTGTCAGCATAAGTCTGGGCAGAGCGGGAGGTGCTGTGTTGACAGGTTGTCTTTCCTCCAAGGAGATGTCAGATAAGGACAGCAGAAGGTTGAATCCTCCATCACTATTACCCCTCCGTCTCGCTGTCCCTCATCAGCATGCAAAGGGACAAGACGCTTAATGTCAAAGTAATTTTCTCTACTCAAGCTGCATACTGAGTAATGTGTGGTTTCTGAGCACTGAAGGTATTTGAGCTGCTGGCAGGACAATGCTGAGGACTAAGATGCTGCATTTGGGAAAAGTTGTGCGTTCCTTGGTAGATTTGTGGTCTAGAGTTAGTGTTTAGGTCTAAATGGCAGCCAAGCCTGGTGGTAAATTCAAATATCAATTGTCTGTTAACAATGTCAGATGTTATATGTTGGTGTGAGAGTGACTGTTACCACTCTGAATTTCTTTTTTTTTTCTCCCTATATCAACACGTCCTGAAGTGTTTTGTTTCTCTTATACCGCAGCAACTTGGCAATGACTACAGTTTTAAATTAGTAAAGAATGACAAGTCATACTTTTTAATCATTTATACACTAGAGACTCCTTCCATAAATGTTAAATAATTATCTCCTTACAGAAAGCTTAAATGATTTTTTTTCCCCATGTGGCTGGGTCGCTATACAAGGCCTTGCAAATGACTTATAACTATAGAAACAATAACGTATTAGAACAAGCACATTAATATAAGCCTATCGTATAAATTACAGCCGGAATTTTGATCTGTTATGGTCTCATCTTGGTCCTTGTTGCAACTAAGCAATGTCTCAACCTGTATCCAGTGTTATATAAGAGGTAGAACTGATTATAACCAAGAATTCTAACTATATTATGCCAGAAAGACTACACAGAAGAATCAGAATCAAGATGAAATTATAGATGAAATTATACGAAATTATCAAGATGACACAGAAATTATATTTGAATTATTAGTTCAGACACTACCTGCTTGGCTGGTATTCGGAAATGAACATCAACAGTGCACAGTGAGTAAATAGTAGCTTTTCTACTGCTCTAATATTGCATAGTTGCATATAATTAAAAAATAGGAGCATGGAAGCATAAAGACTAATTTCTGTCTAACTCCTTTTAGGAATATGTTCCATGTGTAGTTTTTTGGGTAAATACCAATTCTAATGTTACAGCCACGAAACTTATTTGGTTTGACATTTACCAAGATCCTCTTGTATTCCCAAAAGTCATTTTCAAATCTTTCCTTAGTGCAGAGAAATAAAGAGAAAAAGAAATGAAATACAGCATAATAACATGCAATTTTCATCTTTATTGTATTTCCCTTTTTCTCTTTTTAATTTCTTCGCTCAATATGTACTTAAGTGTAATTTCTCTGAAATACTGTACAATTTTCTCCTCTGGAGTCCACAAAAGAGCCATGGAGGTATTGTACAAATGTGTGATTGACCTTTCAATGTGATTTTTATATTCAGCTTCAAATACGATTGGGCTTTATACTCTGATTTATTTTCATAACTCTATGCACGTAAGTTTTAACATTGTTCTTACATAAAGCAGAAAACAAAACAGTCTGCAAGTGTATAGTGTTAAGTGTCCCCATGGGGAAGTCTGAAGTGTTTATGTGGGGGTTCTCATTGTGTGCGTTGTGTTCAGTTGTCACTGTAATTGGCCTGCGGCACTTCCCATTGCATACAGCTCATGCTTCATCAATAATCCAGAAGTGATAAAATATTAAAGCTAAGGTGAGCACAGGTGAAGGAAACAGCATGGAGGTGACAATGGGCAGACCGTCATCTCTCACAGTGGTGGATGAAGGGGGGAAGAGGGCACTTTTGCCTATATATTATTCATTTAATGGGCCGCTTCAGTCACATTAAGCCAAACTGGTTAACAGGGGAAAAAGGCTAATGGTGAATATTGAGGTAGCATATTCATCTGCTTATCTAATTTTCTCTTTTGGTTATAATACTGTTTCTGACAATATCTCAGAGTGACTCTCTGCTAGTTTCTAGTGTTAGGATTTCTGCTAGTGTTAGGATTTCACAGATCATTATCAAGTAACAAAAATAGCTGAATAGTTCAGATATCACTTCATAAGGTTGGATCTCTCATTCTGAATGTGATACAAATGTTCAATAATGTTTTACACAACTAACATACACTGTATGGCCAAAAGTTTGTGGACATCTGACCATCACACCCATATGTGCTTGATTAACATCCCACTCCCAATTTAGTCCCCCTTTGCTGTTTAAACAGCCTCCACTCTTCTGGGAAAGCTTTCCACTAGATTTTGGAGTGTGGCTGTGGAGATTTGTGCTCATTCAGCCATAAGAGCATTAGTGAAGTCAGGCCCCAATTTTGGGTGAGGAGGCCTGGCATGCAGTTGGAATTCTAGTTCATCTAACACAAAGGTGTTCAGTGGGGTCGAGGTCAGGGATCTGTGCAGGCCACCCGAGTTCTTCCACTCCAACCTTGGCAAACCATGTCTTCATGGAGCTTACTTTGTGCACAGGAGCATTGTCATGCTGGAACAGGTTTTAGCTCCTCAGTTCCAGTGAAAGGAATTTGTAATTCTACAGCCTACAAAGACACCCTATACAGTTCTGTGCTTCCAAATTTGTGGCAACAGTTTGGGGAAGAAGCACATATGGGTATGATAGTCAGGTGTCCACAAACCTTTGGCCATACAGTGTAATTTAGCAAAATATAGTTAACATGAACAAAGCATGTGGTTCATCAATAATATACTTTTTGAAAATAATAAACGGATAAATAATCTAAATAATCAACACCTGCACTGACCAATGTTCATATCATCATTGAGTAAATTCAAGCTTGCTTTATCTAACATGAACAACACCTTAATGAACATGTTTGCAGTACTGAGGCTGAAAAGCAAGCTTTAATGTTTACACCTGGAGATCAGAGTTCAGAGAGTTATTAACATTTAGGAAGATGCTAAAATATAATTTTTATTACATTTGCTTACATGCAGTAAGCAAACATTATATGGTTTTGTTTTGTTTTTTGTTTTTTTTTGTTTTTTTTCATTTTAAGTAATGCAGTAAATAATGTTAGTTAAGGCAAACATAACATACGATGTATCTTAAGTATCCATGAGGTTTTTAGCCATATTAGTTAGTTTCACCTGAACTGCAGCAAGCCTTTAGGTAAATATATTCAAACACATGCAGTCTGGGTTCATCAGAGAAACTGTAAGTAAATTAACATCAAGCAGAATACAGGTTGACCTCAAATGCAAAAGAAGTCTCATGCCTTTTCATGCATACCTCAGCTCTTTCTAATTATCAACACTGAGAGGCGGTGCTCTTTTAAAGGGCATTGAGAGGACAAGCACACTGCTTATTCCTTAAACATGAGCTGGAAGTTATTCCAAGCATTTATTTATTGCAGAACATTTTCAAGAAAACAGGATAGTAGAATTTGTGATCAGAGTATGATGAGTTGCTCTCGGACGAGGGGTCAGTTGAAGACAATATACCGCAGGGGATGGAGCTGTTTGACAGGGTGAGGGAGATGGGCCCTGATCTTGTGTGGTGGAGGACAAAGCCTTTCTTTCTCATGGTTGGTTAGACTAATCACCATAGGGACCTGCCCCCCACAGGCAGGTTTCAGAACAGGAGAGAAGGAGAGAGACATAGATCTGAGTGTGCCACGGAGCAGTGGAGGCTGAGGACCTTGCAGGACTGCAGCCTAATTGCCATTCTCCTCTCAAAGCATAGCATTTTAATGCATTTTTAAGGACGGACGGGCATGGAGGACATTCATCATACCACTGAGCATATAATAGAAGCCTTCCAGAGATTAACTGTGTATGTTAGTTATGCCTTTATTACTGTTAGACTGAGAAATGGATGTTGAGAAGTACAGACATTGAAGCAGTCTTTATTTATAGTAATGCTATTCTAATATAGCGCAATATTGGGTAACACTTTATTTAAGGGTGGTGTTCATAGAGCTACATGACATGACAACTGACATAAGCCTACATAATCATTTATAAATGCTTATCCCATCGTATGTCAGCTGACATAACAACATATTCCTTAATTTCAATGTGAAGATTTTTTTTTTTGACATTATGCTGTTATGATACTTTTCATGCTGAGTTGATTAGAAAAGATTAGAAAAGTGTCATGTGAACTAATATGGACACGAATATCTTCTGTATAGCACTGTTACATAATATATTTTTGCGTAACTGTTACGCGTAATAGGATCCAAACTGGTGTCCAAGGTCTCCGGTTCGATCTTAAACTTAGGTTATCATCTGAGTACCAAATGTTCTTTTTGTGTATGTGTTTTCTTTGCGTTTTCTAGTTTCCTCCCATTTCCCAAAAACATGCTATAAGGTGGATTAAAAGTCCAATTTGCCTCTAGACATGAATATGCGTGCGAATGAGTGTGTGAATGTGTGTGTGGTGCCCTGTGATGGACCGGCGTCCCATCCAGGGTGTATTCTTCGCACCCATTGTTCCTGGCATAGGCTCTGAATCCACTGACCATGATAAAGCATTTATTGGAGATGAATGAATGAAGTAATGAATTATGTCATTGTAATATCAGCTGACATGTTGGATTAAGCCACATATTTATGTTTATGTATATAGGTTTAAATCAGTTATCATGGAATGCTTAGGCAGGTGTCATGTAGCCTCATAAACACTATCGTTAAATAAAGCCTTGGATAAACAAACTTCCCTGGAATATCATGTCAAGTCCTTTTTTTTCAGTTGCAAGTCATACATAGCAAAAATAAGCTAAATGGGAAAAATAACAGAAACAATCTTTATGCAAAACAAATACAGTTCGATTAAAAGCATTTGCGTTCTACTGCATGCTGAGACCCATTGTTATTCTTCTCAGGAATTGGCAAGCATTTTCTGCCCACAGCAAGGAGAATCTTATCATGGAGTCTGACTATGTCAACACTATTACATTCCAACACCTTGCATGGAGTCGTAGATTAATAACCTAAATGTAATAGGGAACATGGGAAGGGCATAGGTACGGGAGAGATTAAGTAGTGTCAGAAACAATGAATCTTTAAACGATATGCCAGTGTCCTTTCTCACAGCAGACTGAATAATGTGAGCTTCATAGCCCTGTAGGCTCGGATCCAGTCTATTGTCTAAAGATATTAGTCCTTTAAATCCTTAGCAGGAAGGCGTCATATTGATGATCTACTCTTTATAGCAATATAGCATTATAGTGTTATATCATTTTCCTGTCACTTTCAGAAAATGTCTCATGTCAAAAATTATTGTCCAAAATAGATAATGCTTTTATAATTAGCAAAGCTGCGCCTAATGCATATCTCCTTAGTTCTTGGAGTATGTGGGTTGTGAGGAAGTAAGAAAGTCATTGGAACTGTGATAAAAGACCCTATTGTGCTATTCTTTTGTCACATTCCCACATGATGCTAACTTCAGTGTCATTTCATTCTTTAGGCTCACTTCATCCTTTGATGTTCCATGTTCACACTGACTCTGAAAGGTTGAACTTAATTATTCAGCAGGCTTCGCAAAAAGAACTCTATGCAGATGGCGCACGCTGTAAAATATCACCATTATGCCCCTCATCACCAAGTATATATGGCAGAAATGCATGCAAAGCAGAAGGCCTGGCATAATGAAAGGACAAGACATATGCATTCAGGCTCAAGCTCTTTTCAAAGTGCCTGACAGAAAGAAGAACATAATGTCAAGGAATACCACTTAAATGTAAACAGGGTTAGATTAAAGGAATGTATCTATAGAACAAAATATTCTGCTTTTACAATCTGCCTGACTATCTCTCTCTCTCCCTCTCTCTCTCTCTCTCTCTCTCTCTTTCTCTATCTCTCTTTTTTTTCAGAGGCGGCGACAAAAAGCAAAGCGAAAGGTGAGTTGTCTTCTGTGTCTTTGCAGCCTGATGATTTATGTCGAACACAGTTCCCAATAAACTATGCTCCAATCAGCCTCCTCTTATCTCCCAAAGGAGCTCAGGTGCATTTACATAGCATCTGTCGGCTAGAAAGCAAACCAGGGATGTTTGATAAATTGACCTGAGGAAAAGCTTTTTATGAACCGTATCAGTTCTTTTCACTTTTCTGGGTTTATAAATAACCCAGTGGTGACCAGAGTTAGGAGAATGTGCACACTGTTTCACAGTGAAAATCAGCGGGGATAGAAATGCCTATAGATGGGATTTTAATCTTTTTCATTGTAGCACTATTTGGATAGTCTTCTTTATAGACTCTGCAAATCCTCTTTAGGATGTCAGGAACCAGTCTATCACATTATTCTCGGGAAAATGCAAAAGGTTTATGTTTGATGGTGTTGAGTAGATAATCTAAACAGGGGTGGAAAAATATCTTGGCTGGGCACCAGTGACAAGCAGATTTTACGTACAGGACTATACATTTTTATTCATAGTGGCATGGCACATAATGCACCTCAAGCTACTCATTTTTTACCAAATCAGGAAAAAAAAAAACAAAACAAAATTCAGCACAATTTATTGAGAGAAAGTATAGGTGCCTGCCAGATTGGAATAATATATTTAATGTACAATGTGAGGACAGAACACCAAATCTCATAGCCAAGGACTTGGTGTCTTTTTGCCAAGGTTGCAGACACAGCGTGCTTCATTAGACATTTTGCAAGAAAAGGATAATGATTATACACTTCTGTATTAATGCATTTATCTAGCAAACTATCTCACCATAAGTTATTAAATAGCATTAGCTACCCTTTTTAGCCTAGTCAACTTCTGGGCAACCAAAACATGGGACTGGGCAATACCCTGGAGCTTGCCTGGAGGGCTAGCTAATATATACACTGTATGATTTGTCCACCCTTGATAAAATACATGGCATGTTGTGGATAGATAGCCATCTGTTGATATGCTGATTGTAAGGATGCTTTCATAACTGTCTATGGGCAAGCTTCTCGAATGTTTCTTGAGTCTAAAGTGGACTGTCCAATTAAAATGTTACCTTTTTCATTTAATTAACCATTGTATTTAAATTCAATTCCTATGGTTTCCACATCATAGCATATTTTCTAATCAAAATTCAAGGCCAGTATTATGATTTACGAACTGTCTCTGTCACAAACACACCACTCTCTGAGAACTTCAATTCCCAGAATCCCCAGTCTGAAACCACACCCACTTCCCCATCTCTGCCAACTACAATCACTCCAAGTCACCTTCATTCTAATTAGTTTCACCTGTTCCTCATTTGAACTGTGTATATATACTGCATTGTTTCAGCCACTCGTCTTGATGCTCAACATGTCTTGCATTCTCTGCCAGCAACGCTAAGCATTTGTTCCTTGTGTTCTGGGATCTGCTCATATGTTGCTGATGATGTAGACAACATTTACCAATTCATCATCATTTCAAACAAGCTAATTTAGTTTTGTTTTGTTTTTGTTTTTTTTTATGCAACTGAGACTGGGAATCAAAATGCTTGTGCAAGATTTCACCATTTTATTTTTGCTGCATAATTTTTGCAAGTATTAGTTCTAGTTCAATGGATCAGCTTAATGAAAACTATACATATATATATATTTTTTTTTAAATACATGTGTAATAGTCTTCATACATATATGGTGTGGGTGGCACACCACACCACAGTATATACTGTATCTCAAATCCCCATGCTAATTCTAATGAAAAATGTCTGCCAGTAGACATGATTCTTCAAGTCTCCAGAGACCTATGAACTCTGTTCAAATCACAAGCGCTTTTTCTTTAGGTAAGACATCTTTAGGTATGACCATAACCTGGAAAGCTTTAATTAAATCGAGGACTTGCAATAGCAGTTTACGATCATGCGGTAATGCTTCTAAACATTCAGTCTAATCTTGTTTGCAGTGAAAAAGCCTGCTCCTGGGGCCCATTCTTTGTACATCACTTAACAAATCCAAGACAAAATGACACATTTATTAATTTTTATAATTTTATTAAATGCATTTGAGGACTTGATTAAACTTGAGTTGTTTGAGATAACTGTGTGCCCCCATTTGTCTGGAGGCCTGGAGATGCCATTCAAATTGTTCCTTTTTTCTTGTGTGTAATGTGGTAAGACATGTACATTTTAGTTTAATGTGCCTATCTGATGCTAAGTTGGAGTAAGAAAATAAATTCCTGCCCAAGATTTAACTATGAAATTGTGGTTTACTTTTGTTGTTTAATTTCTTAATTTGAGTAGGCATAGTTTTGAATAGACCAATTAAAAAACATTTAAAATGTGTGTATAGTCTTCCTGAAATATGTTGTTGGTGACAGTGGCAATATATCTTCCATCGGCATACTAGCACTTTAATTAAAATGTCTATGAACTTAGCTGCTTGTTCAAATCACAGGCACTTTTGCTTTAGATGGGAGCACAATTAATTCATTTAAAGACTCACAATAGCAATTGCATGACCTCGATTTAGTGAGGTTACATTCACATTACAAGCTTCTTGGAGCAATTCCAATTTTTTGCTCGGATCGGATCTGTCTGTCATGTCGGTTTACATCCGTAACCCATATCTGTCTTTAATGTGAACACACCTGTTCCTGAAATGCCCAGCATGTGCACATTTCTTGGGTAATTGTTTCAAACACTGCTCAGTTTCAGTAGGTTCTTTGCAGTTTTGCTTGAATCGATTTCCCAAATACAGAAATTCTGATCTGACCATTCTCATTCATGTCATGTCATGTAACGGCCACATATTCGATATAGAATATATCTGATCTAGAACCACATACGAAAAGAAAGTGGCTCTGGTCTGTAAAAATCATTTATGTGTCACAAAAAAATCAGATTTGTGGCACTTCAACTTGGCAATGCGAACATAGCCTAATTGTGAGATATATTTAGTAATAGCAGGCACTTTTACTGTATTTATAAAACATCTCTAAGTGTGCCCTAAATCTAATCTTGTTTACTCCTGCTCCTGAGCCGGTTTGTGTTTACAAACTTGCTGTCTTGGTGACATGTCCAACATCGGCTGTTTCGAAGAATGGACACATCCAGGATCGCATCAATTCTTCAACAATCCAATCCAGCTAACTCTGTAATCTACAGAGGCTCTGTCTGTATTTGCCGTGTATGACTTTGCTTTGGTTTTATTGTTTTTTTTTTTTTTTCTGCTTTATTTGCACTGACGTTTGGTATGCACTCCACCTATAGTTTGAACCTGTTGCCTGTTTTATTTTTCTTTGCCTTTGATGGCCATTTTTTATATTTTTAACAGAAACGCTCAGCGTTTATTTTAACCTGCGTACAGTGGATTTCTGTTAATCTGGTTCATGCACAGTTCCCAAATGATTATTTAAGGGTTAATGCATTACTAGTGGCTTTTTGGTCTTGACTCATCTGTGTAATGGGAGAAAACAGTGGACATTTTGGAAAAGAGCTTCTCTACAATCTGTGTTCACGTATTTCCCTACTGCTTTCTGCAAATTGCACCTCATGCTCCTCTAGGGATATGAAAGGAGTTGTGCTGATAAGTTGGGTGAAATTGAGCACAGCAGCAGGTCATCCCCAGCAATATAACAAAGGCTCTTTTAGTCGCATTTTGCACTACGTGGTTACATGAATAATTTATCCATGTATTCAGGACTACATAGAGAGGATTGAATGAGTCACCGCTAAGATGCCGAGATGAACAACCCTAGAGCTAATATACATTTGATTTATTTGGGCATCATTCCTGAGTGCAGTAAGAGTCTTTAATTTCCCAGGTATTGCACGTCTATTTTTGGAAAGCAATGTTAATTTGACTGACTTTATCATCCCTGCTGCTAAAATAAACCTATATGATGAAGTCTAAACCTATATGATGAAGCCTATCCTACTGGGATTTCCGTTTAATGATGGAATATTGCCAGCACATGCATCTCAGTACCTCTAGGCAGTAAACAATCAAAGTTATAAATAACTTACAGGCAGAAGACAGAGTTTATTATCATTGTTTGTCCATACACTGGCCTAGAAGAGTATTTTATGAAAAAAAAAAAAAAAAACATAGCCCAGGTAATGGAGAGAATAGAGCAGAGATCATTGATAAAGAGAATGAGTCAATTTTGTCTTCCAAAAACAAACCAGCATTCTTGATTCAAAACTGATATATATATATATATATATATATATATATATATATATATATATATATTATAATGTTTACATTTGCTTAGGTGAATTATAATCATACCTTGTTTTTGCTATGCAGGAGGAGACACATCATGGTCCTTCTTTCTCAGTAATTTCACATGAGAGTTTGTGTGAAGGCTGCCGCCTTTAACTCGCCTTAAAAGGCTTTTAGCAGTGGCCGAAACGGTACTTTTGGGAAATGTGTCTGGGTCTGTCTCCATGTTAAGGGGGTGTCTAAAGTGCTTTTAAACCACTGAGCTATTACAATTCAGCGGTGTGTCATTGCAGTGTCTGTGCCCTTCTCTTTAAAGGAGAGAGAAAAGCACTCAAGGGCTTTATTCTAAGAGGCGGGAAATTCATTCCCTGTTCCACTGACTCTTACCACCCATGGTGATAATTTAGCAAGGAGGATAGTGCACAGCCTTTGCATTAATCGGGGCATTTGTGTGTCTCTAGCTCTGGATTTTGTGTGTGCATATTTCTGAACAGAATCTGTTTTTTTTTTTAGTAAGCAACCTCCAATTCTGAATATTATGTGGGAAAAAACATATTTATTATATTTTTCGATTACTGGATTAACCAATACATGATCAACAGTGCAGATTGCCATTGAATAATATGCAATAATTAATATTTTTCTTTACAGATTGTATACTTTTCATTATGTTGCTCACATTTAAGGTTGCCTTGTGTCTAACAAATACAGAATTAATCAAAAATTAATTCATGCATAAGGTAGATTTCTGGGTAAAAGAAGATGTTTTGCACGTTTCAGTACTGTCAACCTGAGATAAATCAAACACATTCTTGACAAGTCATTAACTTAAATTGATTTATTCTACAGTAGTCATAAGCAACAGTAATGGAGTCTTGGCTCTTATATAATTACCTATGGATTTTCTCATATCTGCCCAAATTGAATTTCAAACAGCTGTCACAAACTGGGAGAGAGTAAACAGAAAAGCACTATTTTATTACGTGTGAAGTGTTTATCTCCAAGTTATGATCTTATTGCAGGATCCTGCTATTAAGGCTGAACGAACTATGATCACATACAAAATCCATCTTAGCTGCAATTTCCTGTGAAAGCTAGAAAGGCCCCATTGGTAAAAGAACAATATTGTGTTCATCAAATGGGAATAAATGAAACCATAAAATACATGAACTTTAAATTCGCTGCTAACCCTAACATTAAATCATGCTTTTAAATCCTCATATGAGAGTCAGATTGAAATACACAAGTCTAGCCATGCTTTTGTCCAGGGTCCTTCCCCTCATGTTCAGTATTTTGTATACGGTCACTGGGGACCAAAACCTGACAGAAACAAAATCTGAAAGACTTGTTTCAAAACAAATACTATATTTAGTACATAAATACAAATGGAAACAGATATAAAAGTGCTAGCTACAGTATATTCAGTATACAGTATATTCATTCAAGTTGTGAAAAAAGTGTGTGAACAGCTCTAGACGGTACCAAAGAAAAGTGTTTGCCTTATCTTCTGGTTTTGAACCTGCAACAATAATTAGATTCCACAGCCGTCCATAGCCAGGAGCCAAGGGAGTAAAATTGACTAATCTCAGGGTGGGAGGGATTTCATACCCAGTTGTTTACATTTACATTTACATTTATGGCATTTGGCAGACGCCCTTATCCAGAGCGACTTACAATAATGCTTTGAAGTCTATCAAAAATACATTCTGATATTGGCTCACTAGGTCACAAACTAGGAATACCAGTTTTATCGTTTTTTTTTTTTTTTCCCCTGGTGTGTGTGTGTGCAAGTGCTAACTTAAGTACTTTATGAAGAGATAAGTCTTTAGATGTCATTGTTACAGTGACACTAGTCGATCCTGAGCGTCTATGAGTGGTATGCATGCGGAAGATGGTAGATTGCATTTTCCTCCAAGTATGTTACACTGCTCAGTGACGCAGCATGAGCAGCAGTTTGAAAAGATTCAGTTGTTAGCCTTCAGCCTCCCAGTTGTTAGCTGTCGCCTGATAGGGGAGAGCTGGCTGGTGAGTGGGAATTGGCAGGTGACCAAATAGGTGAGAAAATGAGAGGAAATCCAATCCTCAAAAAAAAAAAAATGTGTGTGAACAGAAGAGAGACCACGTTAAAATATCCATCTCAAGTGGAGCCGCATTGTATTCTAGTCAGCCAAACCACTTGTGGAGGTGCTCGTAATATTTGTAGCCTGAATAGCCATTTGTAGCCTGTCTCGTGTCATATTGCAGCTATTTTTATTAAGCAAAATTATGATAAAAATTGTCAAAGAACAATTTGAGGAACAGTAGGGCAGTATTGATGAAACTATTTATGAAGTGCGTTACTGTTACACAGAATGTTCACTACTTTAGTATTTGAATTAACAAGCTGGGTGGAAAAGTGGCGCAGTGGGTAGCAATGCTGCTTCACAGCTCCAGAGTTCCCAGGTTGATACGGAAATTGACTTCCTGTCTATACAGAGGGTGTGGGCTTCCTCCGGGTTCTTTGGTTTCCTCCCACCTGCCGAACATGCCAGTAAGTCGATTAGCACTAGCTGTAAATGTGTGTGTGTGTGTGTGTGTGTGTGTGTGTGTGTGTGTGGGCTGACTTGAAATGGGCTGGTATTGGCTCACCTAGTGCCCAGGGATTCCAGCACATACTCCTAATCCACGTCGACCCTGACCAGGACAAAGCGGTTAATGAAGATGAATGAATATTAGTGGTCCTATAATGCTATACTGCCTCACACTCTTACAAGTACAATGTCTTTGCATCACCTTAGGTAAAAATACTTGCAAAGAAACAAAGGACCGTCTTGCCATTCACGTTATTAGTCAAGAAATTCATTCAAGACACAGGAAAATACCAGATGTGATCAGCCATCCATTTCAGCGGTCTACTTTTATTCAGAACAGGGGAAAAAGATGTTTATATCAGGTGTGAACAGTGCCTAAGTAACAAGTATACATTGCTACATTTTTTATCAGGAAACAGTCCACAAACCTGCTACTGAATTTCATTTCCGTTTATATTCCTACAGTTACAAGACTCAATACATGTAATGGCATTTTCTCTGATGACTTACAATCACATTTTCTCAGAAATCACTTCTCATGATGCTAGTGTATACTCTACCTTGTATGAGTCACAAGGGATGCTGATTCTATTTTTTTTTAATTGCACCAGATGTATCAGAATATTCATGAGTCAGAGGCAAAAGCGTTACATTTGTACTACAAAGAAAACCAACTACCACCAAACTAACCACAAAAAAAACCCTCTATTTGAAGCACAGCCTAAGCAATCACAGATTATTTCAAAATTAAGTCTATCTTTGAGGAAGCTTTTTGCCATTAAATGAAGTAATTTTAGTTTCCTTTCTCATTCACTGTTCGTAATTCACATGAGAATTTACTGATTTGTTTAAATCTCTCCTGGTGAAACTTAGAATAAGAAAGGAACACAGTTTTAATTACATTCTAATGAAGACGCCTTGCTCATGAAAAAAAAAATTACTACTAGAGCTCCATTACATGACTAGATAGCCTTATGGTTGTTTTAGATGGGTTTTCTAATTTAGCTAGAAATTTGCAATTGTCTGCGTAAGTGACCTGAAAAATTACAGCGTCCCAGCGTCCCTAGGGAGAGTGCTAGCCCTGATCGTCCCACTCTGGGGCTTGTGCTAAGAGAAGCCTCCAGTCCTAATTAAATATAACACGTCTGTAGCCATGCTGTAAGACTTGCTCCCCAAACATGTTGGCAAATAGGCCACACATAGTCAGCCAATTAATTAAAAAGTGTCATGTTGCTGCATTTGCAGTGATTAATAATTAGGTCAGCTTTGCGCTCTGGTCGGTGGGCTATGGTAGTTTCTGTCTTTTAATTTTTTTTTCTTTCTTTACGGCTGAGGAATTTGTATTAGCCCTCTATATAGGGCACATTTCTGAAGACCACCTTCTTTTGACACACTGGTAAAGGGGGTTGCCATCTATCTAATTACTCTGTCAGCAATAAATCAAGTTCTGACCATTTCTGAGAGAGAACCACATTCTGACTCAACACATGGAAAAGCTGTTTTTTATTTTTTAGTTAAAAAATAAATTGTATAGCTAAACCTTTTCTCCTGTATTCATTTAGCAGATTCTCTCTTCAGAACGTGTGAGCACATTGAGTGTGAGAACATGCTTCCACTTCAAGCATGTAGCCTTTCAAGGACTCAACAGTGAAAAAACTGCTATAAAACAAAATAAATTATCCACCAACTGATCGGTTAGTTCAGAAAATATAGTTGTGAGAGGAGCACACTGAGCAGTAACTAAGGCAAGACGTTACTGGTGAATAGAGTAATACTTTTAAAACAGTATATATTACACTTTATCAATCCCAGTTGATTGCTGATATTCTTACAAGTATTTTTGCTTATAGTAACCTTTTCAAATATTTACATTTATTTATGAATATAATGCTTGAGTTTGCATTCTTAAAACATAAAATCTAGTTTTGTAGAATTAAAATATTTATTTCAGTCTGAAGACACTCTCAGAGACAGACTTTCGCAGAAAAATTTAGTTGGAACATAATTTCTTTATTTTTTAATCAAGAAAATACCATGCAAAAAAAAAAGAAGCAATTTTTCAGGATAAAATCTAACAATAATCAACATTTTGTGAAATTCCCAAGTAATATCCTTCTAATTAGGAATAGGAGTGAACTTGTGAAATGCCATTAATGCAGCTCATCTAGAAACAGGTTTTTGGTTCTGAATTTAGAAGAAAAAAAAGATTTTGAAAAAAAAAAAGGGTTTTAAAAATGCAGTGTGATTTAATGTGTTTCTGCTCTGCTTAGTGGGGTTTGTAAGGTTTATAAAGGAAATTGACATGTATGTCATAATGACACAAAAATCAACATACAGTTGTTGTTCTCTCAGCTGCTCTCAACTGCCACAGCGGATCATTTGATTTGTCACAGTTTTTACATCAGATGCCCTTCCAAACTCAACCTTCCCCAATTTTATCTGGGCTTGGGACCAGCACTGGGAGTGCACTTTCGTGGTTCCCTGTATGGGAATTGAATCCGGGCCGCGGCAGTGAGAGTGCCAAGGCCTAACCACTAGTCCTCTGGGGACCCTTATAAATCAACATACAGTATATATGAGTAAATCTGCTTTTCACGGATATATGAAATGGTATGATTGTGCCAAGTGGGCAGGGCTTAAGCCATCTTCAGTGCTCCTTTATATGATTCAGTGGCCACAACTGGACAATTTTTTTTCCTGAAATGTAATGTAATGTTTTTATTATTACAGATTAAGAGAAGACATGTTATAGATGTAATTTCTCCAAAAATGATCATAGAATTCATAGCAGAGTTAAAAAAATAATATATTCGAGCTAACTAATAATGCACACTAATAACAGTAATAGGATATGTGGGGTAATTAGTAACAGTAAATGTAAGGTACATTGGTTTATGTTGAAGAAGGTAATTGTATGGCAGTGACAGACTATATACACACACACACTCAGTGAGAGAGTGATTGGGATAACAAGTGACTAAACCTCCATCTGGATTTCTGTAAAGCTGCTTTGTGACTATTGTTGAAAGATCTATACAAATAAATAAAACTGAATGGCATTGACTCTCAACAGGTGGGCATAGTTCCTTTACTTACTCTATAGGCAAGTATCAAGGACTTAAACTTCACGTTCAGTAGATTCAGATAAAGAGAAGCTTATGATGTGTGTGTTTTGGTTGATTGAAGATCAGACAAAAGGCTGAAGACTTGCAAAGGAGAAAAGAATAAAGCTCGACTTGTAATCTGTTTTCATGCCTGTACTAACTCCCACACTAACTCCTCTCTAACACGGTTCTAGCTTGATGTGTTTAGTCCCTTATCTATTTGTATTGTGGTGTAAGGATATGTTTTTGATGAAGACTATACAGCTGCTTTGGCTAAGGGTGTCTGCCAAAGGCATTAAAGCAAAATACAAATATATTCAAAGTGTCTGGACGAGTTGTGTCATGCATTCCAGGTATGTAATGTACTTCCTGACATACAAATCAAACCTGCAGGATCGGGAAATCACCACAGTGTGGTTTATGAAGGCAGACTGCTCATATATTGTTACCTCAAGATTCCTGGTGGACCCTGATAGTAGTAGCAGCAATAAACTGAGGTTGAATTTGATGTTGTATTGGATTGAGGGACTTGCTGGGCTGACAACAATCTCTAGCTTTGAAAGGTTGAGTTAGAGAACGTGATCCTTCATCCAGGCTGAAATATCTGGAAGGCAGACTGAGGAGTCCACTGGGGGGAAGGACAGATAAAGCCGAATATCATCAGCATAGCTGTGAGAGTGGACGAAAAGGCCAAGAATAGATTCCAGCCATGGATCAGAGTTGGACAGATATACTATACATCACGAGATTTAAGGAAAAATCTACCCTATACGACTTGCATATTCATCTTTATAATTAATATGCAATCGTCAGTGGTATCCAAGAATTATGCTGTAATGAAATTCTTGAAATTTTTGTTGACATGGTCTATTTCCACTTTGGTTAACAGTTTTGTACATTACCCACAATGCTGTTCGACTACCTGCTGCCAGTGCTGCCAGTGAGATTTAGCCCTTGTATCAGCTCTACCTAAAGAGTTCTTTAGTCTGTCCAGCTTTCTCACCTCCTCACCTGTACACTCTGCTCAAAAAGATCAGGTTCCAAAGCTTCAATTTTCATGCTAATACCACCACCAGTGCCATCGTGCTTGTCATCTGGTATATTACTAACTAGCTGAGTTGAGTATCTGCTGTAACTCAGCACAATTAAATCTTTGGCCACACCTGCTTCATATCACTGCACTGTATTCTGGAACTTTGTTTCCAAAGTTTGCTGTCTCCACTATTTCTACATTGTATTTCTCATTAATATGATATTGAGCTAACAGCAAAACTTGACCGTTATCACTTATGTTTGAGATTGTTTTATCCATTTTTCTCCTATTAAACACCATCATAACTGTGGTAGCAATGTCCCACTGTGATGTCCCACTAGATTCACTTTCACATAGAACTGTGTACTGGTCGGCGCTGCACTGGGACGTACTGTGCCCATTGTCTGTCCCAGTAGTCATTGTAGTCTTGTGCTGTCAGCACATGTTTGTACTTATGCACTTTATGTATAAATTTATGTAGTCCCTTGTAGTTCTGTGTTGTTCTGTGTTTGTCTTATGTAGCACCTTGGTCCTGGAGAAACGTCGTTTCGTTTCACTATGTACTAACTGGCTGTATATGGTTGAAATGACAATAAACTCCACTTGACCTGACTTAAATTAGCGGCAGAATCACTAAAAACATCACAAACATTTCAGTATAAACATATTTGTTTCACTGTGTTTTTGTTTCCACACTGTGTTTCAGGATGTGTAACATGGAGTAACTAAGTATGAACTCTTTTCTTTCCTCTCCTCACACTAACAGCTGTCAATAAAATACCTGTTTCGAGCAAAAACTCCAGTCTCGTTGGTGCTCCAGGCTCTGTGAACAGGATTAAAAACAAACAATATTGACCACCAACATCTGACCAATCGGGCTAAAGATGTGTTTCTCCTTGTCAGAGCTTGTCAATCACCTATTAATTCAGAAAGTTTGTCTTCTTACACATGCATTCAAGCCTAAGTGTACAGATGTGTTGTAGACTTGGCTTTGAACAGACTGTGCCTTTCCAGAATGTGTGCCTGCGTGTTATACACACATTTTGTATAGCTGTGTGTGTGTGTGTGTGTGTGTGTGTGTGTGTGTGTATGTGTCAAAATGAAACCTTGCACGAAAGGTAATTCATCTTCTGTCTCATTACTGCTGCATGAGGACACTTCACAAATGCTGAACGTTAATTCTGCTGTGCCCATTAAAAACAGCTGACAGACATACTCATCACATATAATTCCAAATCATATTTCCTCTCCCATTAGTTCTCATTTAATCTGCTGCTGGCTCGGAGCTGCAAAGCCACGAAACGAGAATTGATCAGATAAGCGCACCGTTCATTACTTCTCTCGTAAGTGTTAAGTAGAAAAAAATAGCACTTGTATAGTTGACTCGCAGTCTCATGGGCTATCGCTGGATCTGTGAGAAAGTCATATGAAATACGTCTCGATGAATCTATTGAAGTCGCTGCTCGGATTTGCATCGCACTGATATTAACTCGCTTACAGAGCAGCTTTGGCTGTTCCCTTATCAAGATTTTCAGTAGCCCCTGAGAATCAGTAAAGGCATGATGAAGGGTTTTTTGTATCCCATGACACTCAGTGATGTGACACACACACACACACACACACTTACTTCTGTTGTAAACTTCTGATGTCAACTTTAATATAGTGAATAAAGACTGTACGTCAGTCCAGATTGAGAATGGAGGCTCATATCAGTGGGTAATGAACTGAGATGAGACCTTCTCCCTCCATGTGCTATGCAGTTTATTTGTTAGCTTTTTGGTCGTGCCTGCAGTCTACGGTTTGTTCTGCCATGCTTTGCTTCACTGCCTTCTGGCCATTCATCAAGGCCCAGATTTCCATTATGTGGCTCAGTCAGCTGAAATAGAAAAAAGCTTTTTTGGACCACATGGCTCATTCTCTCTCTCCCCGTGATTTGTGCCTCTTCTCAGTAGATGTGCTCAAGACATGTTGACTTTAAGATATGATGCTATAACAAAGTGCTCTCCATATAGTTTGGTACAAACGAAAAAAAAAAAGAAATCACAAAGAAAAAAACTATACAAATGAAAAAGAATGAAATGAACACTAAGGCGCACAAGCTTGAGTGATGTATTGTCTCACACATATTGTCTTCCAGTTTTCACCTTGTTCGAGTTAGACTTATTTAACTGATACTTAGACAGATTAGCTTGTTCAGGATCACAAACCTAGCTAAGATTTTTAGGTGAGCAGAACATTTTCTGAACAGTTCCAAGAATGTTCACGCTCTTAATTTTTCTGGGTGTTGCAGTGAATGTATTTTGCACAACATTATAAACATTGCTACATGGCAGTAACATTTTAGTAGTAGTTGTAAAATATTTTCATAATGTTAGTTTTTATCTAACTATGAACATTGTGTGACCAATGTTCTAATAACCATTATTCAGTATTGGGAAAAAAATGGTAGCCCAGATGCCCAAGACAAGCAGATTACGTATCCAGGTCATTATTATTATTATTATTATTATTATTATTATTATTATTATTATTATTACGCACAGTTGTTTAACAGATGAGCAGGTTCAGTAATGTGTTGATCTATCAATCACCAGCATTTTTTAGTTCGCTCTATTGCCTATTGACTTTCACAAAAAAAAAAAAATCAGTTTATAAGTTTGTTTAAATGTAATGTGCCCCAATTGGTTCATCATATTATTTCTCTGTGGTGCAAAGCACCTTGATGCTGTAGTACTTGCTACTCTTTTGCGAATCCTGGTACCTGCTGCACTATACACGCAAACCAGGGACATGGTCTGGCTGTTGGTAGGAACGATTTCTTCTAGGAATAATAATCAGCTTTGAACGAATGGTAGACATTCAGAATCAGAAATATGAAAGGATATTTGGAAAGAGTGACTAAACCGAGCGAAATACGGTAGAGTACAGCACAAAACCTATAACTCTAATGCTACCACAACACACCTCACATCACCTCACAATTTAACAATTCATCAAGTGAAAATGAAGATGCTAGCTCAAATGATGACCTTACACGCAACTCACAGCTCACAGCCAAAATGTTAGCCAAAGACATTGTTTTTTTGGAGGGTTAATACAAGATGCTTCATTACCGAAGAAAATAAGTACTTGCTTATTTTCCATAGTACATAATTAGCTCGCCATACCTTTGAGTTTAATTGCATTGGTTGCCGCTTTTTATCCTAGTTAAATGTACTTCTGGGCAAGCATAACATGGAACTAGTCAAGCAGACTGGAGCTTTGGCTTCCTACATGGGTTCATTAATGAATTTGTGCTTTGTTCACCCCTGTTATTACAGCAAATGTTTTTAAAACATTGCATGGATATTATTTCTGGAATGGTTCACTCTGACCTTCTTAGAACCTGTCAGATACATGATGAATGTTCTTATAACATTCTCTGTTAGCTGGGACATAAAGTTGAGTGTTAAAAATTCTGCTACTTTTGCTATTACTTGTCCACTTGAGGACAGTTTTATATTGCTACAGGCTTTGGACTCTATTTCTAGTAACAATAGCAAACAATAGACAGGGCAGAGCAGTAGCATGAGCCAGCTTTTTTCCCAGCGGTAGACAGTAACAAAAAAAAAACAAAAGCTTTTTGTTAGAGGGCTTTTTTATGAAAGAAAGCTGAATAAAGCGAAAAAGAAAAGAAAGGTGGCTGAATAAAATGAGAATGAATAAATAAAACTATGAAAGCTAATAAACAGAGTAAATTAGGGTACAATAAATTCAAACATGAAAGTGTGTATCTTTCAGGATAACCTCCTGTCATTTTTACTGAAGGTATCCAGGACACTAGCCAGGTACTAAAGTTATTTTCAGAAGCACGAAGAGGTGTAAGGTTCCAGATTGGTAAATGTTTGAGTTCAGTCTGCAAGTGAAATAAATTTGCTTAATTTGTTTAAATAATGTATATGTACTGCTGTGAATATCAACTGTCAGAAGATTGGCATTGTGTTATTGACAGTGAAGGCATTAGGCATGTTTTTCTTATAAATAGCTTAATCAGTGCTGTTTTGTAATTTCCCTGAGTCAGAGACTCCTGACTGAATGCAGCTGTGTTCAAACAGGAACTTTAGACTTCTAAGACTGAAAATGTGCAGCCCTGGGCTAAATTTATCTTACTTATTAGATACTGACTGCTTTTGGAGCTGAGTATCCGTCAGTATCTGTAAACATAATCATTTTAATAATATTTACTCTGACATCGTGGAATGGGCTGCAATGCTAAATAGTCTAATTAAAAATTTAAACACCTAACAGAGTCTGGGATTTTTATTTTTCTGTTTTTCTTAGTCAGTGGAACAGACTTTATTAAGAGTACTCAGACATGCAGGAAAAAGCGGCAGGAGAATTTATAAGAAAAACATGCCTAATGCCTTCACTGTCAATAACACAATGCAAATCTTCTGACATTTGATATTCACAGCAGTACATATACATTATTTAAATAAATTATATGCTTGAATATGAATGTATTGTTGTGCTTATGAGTTGAATTAACCTTAATTCAACATATCTCATATGAGATCAGTTGGCTGAAGATGCACTCTGAATCAACTGATGCAATAGTTTTGAATTTTTAATATCCGCAAGCGTGGGATCTTCGCTTGCTGTAGGAGAGTTGCACCTTAAAGTCCAATTAATTTAAGAGCTCAGTGGAGTGAAAGCTGCACTGTTGAGGTCTCTACTCTGATTGGTTAGAAAATGTTGATTCATTTTCAATAACGGCTCTGATAAATAGTGCAGCACAGGTTTAAGTTAGGTTTAATAAGTTATTGTTTTGAAAGTAACACCTTACACAAGTACGTGTATGGTGGATGCTGCACATAAAAAAAAAAAGAGAAATCATTGACGAAGATGATCGATGAAGATTTCCGTGAGGAGACATTTAGCATTTTTGGAAGGAGTCTCCAGTGTCAGTGCTTTGTAACAGTAAAGGTAAAGCTGTCGTTTAAGTTTTGTGACATGGACAAGTCTCCAAGACAGAAGGCGTTGCAGTTTCTAGTAACATTTTTTGTTATTTGATTCTCAATAGAAAAAAAAAGAGAGGCTGTTGAGGGAACAACTGCTATAATGTAAATGATGCTATAAAGTAAGTGATAACATATTGGCAAATATGTTGTAGTATAAGTGGAATAAAACACTTCAGGTCATGCTGTTATTAGTAAATATTCAATTTTGGAGTGGTAAACGCATCGAACTACTGTGCTGTTGATTATTTATCTATAACAACGCTCACTGCCATTTTTTTATTCCTTCCTTGACAGAGTTACTCAGAGCCATGTGTATAAAGATGATATACATATAGAGCTGAAAGAATAGTTCATGTGAGTGTGGTACTCATAAATACAAGTTATACTAGTTTAGTCTAGCAAAAGCATATTCATACAGTTATGAATAATTCATTTAATATAAATGTTTTGATTTGTGCAGTCAGACATAACTTTGTTGAATTAAGCAAATGAAAACCAGCAAAATATGAGCAGATTATGTTCCAGTTAAAAATGCAATGTGTGCCGTTAAAGTCATTTTAATCCTCCAGTGTACAAAAATAATCTCTACTCAGAGAAGGCTTGAACAAAAAAAACTGCAGATCTCTCATAAGCCCTAAAAACAAGCACAAACAGCAACAGCCACGGTGTTCTCCCACTGTTTGTCTGTACAGTTGCCAGATTGTTATTAGGACCATAATTTAAATTTCTGTAGTGTGTTTATTGTTCATCTAATGTGAATTTTCAAAATGTAAAAACATCTTTCTAAAATGATGTCACACAAAAAGTAATCTAATGAATGCAGTATAGGGGACACACACACACACACACACACACACACACACACACACACACACACACACACACACACACACACACACACACACACACACACACACACACACACACACACTGTTGGGGACTAAGTGGTAGCTCAGTGGTTTAGATGTTGGACTCCTGATTGTAAGGCTGAGAGTTCAAATCCCAGTGCTGCCGCTGCTGGGCCCTTGAGCAAGGCCCTTAACTCTCAACTGCTCAGTTGTATAAATGATAATTGTAAGTCGCTCTTGATAAGGGTGTCTGCCAAATGCTGTAAATGTTAAAATTATTTAAAAACAAACAAACAAAAAAATAATTAAAACAACATAACATATACTGCTACAAGTTCACCTGTACTGTTCAAACACAGTCTCCTCACTTTTAAAGCACTTAAACTAGAGACAAGAGACGAGGTGTATTTGCTTCCAAATATACTTATTACATGATTAGTGGCCTAGAGTTGTCTATCAGTTGAATGGCTTGAACAAACACCGGCCTACAAGAAATTTCAGTTAAGAGAAAAAAAAAACATTTTCAGGTCTAAACACTTTAATGTGAGATGTCATCATTTGCTACCAGGCATGCGACACACTTTTGCCACTGCACAATCTTGTAGTTTTGAGATTAAGCCTGAGTGAGCTTGCTGTGCTGTAATACTCTCCCTTTTGATGTAATATCGATATCTGTTATTAACTGATGCAGTGAAATTCTGTGTTCAATATCGGTGCACTGGCAAAACACACTGCTGACCTAACAGGGTGAAATCCATCATGTGCAACCCTGCGTACTCTCATATTATGTCCAATCTCCTAGTCAAGATCCAGTTCACTCATTGTGTGTGTGCAAATGAGCGCACGTGAAGATTTTTTACTTTCCGTAAAAATCTTTTTACATTTTTTTAATTTGCGTCTTTTAGTAAGCTGGTTTTGTGCTGAGGAAGCAATTCCAGCAGTATTCCGTGTTTGGAATAATAAAACTATTAGATAGATAAAAAAAAATTTCTTCTAATTAATTACTTTATTAGAATTAATTGCTAGAAATGTACCAGTTTATGTGACATCCCAAATGCCAGAGCACAGAATTTATTAGACTTACTGGTAGTTGTTATTTTAAGTGGTCATGCGGTGTAGTTTTTGGCTGCAGGGGGACAGCCTGTATTCCCAGGATGCACTGCCAGGATAAGTCTGTTTTAACACTGACAAATGCATGCAATCAGTCAGTTGGATTGCAAAAATAAAATCAAATGATGGTGTACTAAAATGAAGCACAAAGTAAAAAGGAAAATTCAGTCCTTTACAACCTAATCTCTTTCCGCTGCATCTGTAATGCATGTGTGATTCCCAGAAAATAATTTCGGTATGTTTCCCTGTACTGAGAATGGAACAGAAATCCAATTTACTCCAGAATCACTTCGAATGAAAGACTGAGGGCAGCTGTTGGTGCAGTCAGTAAACATTTATGCTTACATATTTTTGTATCACACTCATGAAATTTTCCATTCAAAGGTGTTTGCAAATTAAATCTGTATAATTAATCCTTCCAGAGATGTGACTACGTTTTCAGAGAGAAATAATGGTTATTTGTTAGTAACATAATCAGCATAGCTTATAGTAAACACAGAAGTGCAACAGTTTGTTCATGCACAGATATCACCTCGGAGAAAAGTAACCAGAATTGCTTCTTTTTTCTTTTTTTACTGCATTGTTCATGCAGTAAAAAAAATCTCTTTTTCTGATTATGTATTATGTAGGTTAATGACCACATAAAACTAAATAGAAAAGCTTCAGTAAGAATTTCTTTCACATCTATCTCATTGTAACATGTTTATTATGAACATTTTTTGAAGGATTTCAACAATTGTACTGAGTTTTCCATTCATTTTCCAAGTGCATGGTGGAGACGCAGAATTGCTTTAACTAATGTGCAACATATACCGTAGCTGGAGGTCAGATTTGATTAAAATCCCTGTTACGTGCAGTGTTTCCAACGTTTAATCACCAAAATATTGGACAGAATTAATTATGCTAAGAACTCTTTTGTCATACACCAACGTTTAATATTGTCTTCAGTGTTATACTGTTCACCTAGGGATTTAACCTTAAGCTTCCCAGCCTTTTTCTTTTTTTAATCCCAGTCTTTTTTGTCTGATAAACTACAAGACAGAGATGCACAAGGTTCAAACCCAGAGTCTATGATTGCTGCATCTCACACCTTGAAAGCTCCCGCAGCTCCTGACTGATGAGGAAAGCTGAATCCTCCACAGTGCCTACAATACGTACATAGCATGCGGTCCATGTTAGAGGCAGATCCAATGTCACCTTTATGAGAGCAGAACAATAAGATATGCTGGTGGGAAGCCCAGGTGATGCTTCCTTGCTGTTCAGAGACTGTCAGAACCCAGGATTAACTCACCACTAATGCGAGAGACACTCACACACTGACCTCTAGGTATGAGGAGTTATCACCATGTTAGCTTGTCTGTTCAGAAAGATAGATGTGCTGAGCACTAACAAGGACTATGAGCACTAATGATACATGTAATTACAAGTAAGGCAAAAAACGTGATGAAACATGTTATAGGAAAATAATCAAAGAAATAGTGTGATGTGGTCTGATGTGAAGCTGATTGTCTCTTACCTCCCTGATTATTTTCCAGTAACAAATAACAAACCAGTAAAAAAAAAAAACAAGGAGTGTTTTATTCCTCTTATTCCACAGCAATTTCTTATTAATTACAGCACATATAATTACGTTGAATAGTGTAAAACATGCATAAAATATCCTGTTATCACTTATGTTATAGAAGCTATAAACATTATTGTTCCTTCACCAGACACTCATTTCTTTCTCTCTCTCTTGCCAATCACCAGCCACTCTCTCTTTCTCTTTCTAAATAAGACAAAAAAAAACAAGCAGCTTGTCATGTTACAGAGAAACTGCAAACTGCAAATCCCTCTGTCCTGAAGTCTTCCCCATGTTGGGAAACCCATGTTGGGAAACTAGCTCTGACTGAATTTCTTATTTTGCACATTCACATGCATGCTGCAACAGACAAGAACGAATGAAAATAACGAGTAAAATAACGACGGTGTTTTAAAAAATGTAACATTGGAACAAGATAACAATATGGCATAACGTAAATATAAAGTAAATAAAGTAATTATACTATTGTTTAGACATAAATAACAGTGTTGGTCAAAATATACAGTAAAGGTACTCAGAGCTGCTGTTATATAAAATTACTTCACACCTTCTGACCAATCAGAATCAAGAAGTCAACAGCACTGTGGTATAATTGCATATAAAATAAGTTCTGTGGTTTAAAAAAAAAAAAAAAAAAAGCTTAACTCTTGGCTTACGTAAAACAAAAAAGATCAAGTTACAGAGGAAATGTAGCCAGAGTGCAATTAAGGGACTTTACAGCAAAAAAAGAACAAATGTGGAGTAAGACACAGCAGAGTCCACTGAGGGAACATGATTATACTTGGCTTGGGTAGCTTCTATAGACCTTTTCACTCTGTGTGTATTTACATGCACACACACACACACACACACACACACACACAGATGTGCATTAAGACACACATTTAGGCTATTTTCTCTCGCTCCCAGAAGAGAAAAGAAGAGGTCTCTAGCACAAATCGAAGTTTGTCGTGGTTGGGATTTTGTGTCAATTTAGCACCCAGCTGCAGCAACAGAAGATGCCAGGCAAACATGACTAACTCTAATTAGGCCCTGCTACCAATTACTGCTGATGGAGTGTCAGAGGAAGAGAAGAGTGCATGAAAAGAAAAGAAGGAATAATGCCACTATGCTCGTGAAGTGAGATATTGTTGACTTTGTGTGCAGACATTGTTGTCTCTGTGTATGTTTTTTCTATAGATTTTATATACCCTATACTCAGTGTGATCTTCTTGGCTGCTGTAAGCTACAAAGATTCTCATGTGTGGTATAAGGATTGTCATCAGTCAGGACTTATTTACAGTCTAGTATATGCTTATTTACAGTCTAGCCCACAATTAACAGGATCTAAATTAACTAAATGAAATAGATTTCAATCTTGGTTATCTGTAATTTTTAATATTATATATATATTTTATATAATTTGGTTGTGCATGCAACTTAACAAGGTTTTTAAAATTCTAAATCCAATGTCACCCACAAAAAGAAAAACATGTATCACTGCAGGTTATGTTCAGTCATCATCAAAAATTAGCATGTGCCATATCCCCAAACTTGAATTTGAAATTCATTCAGTATTATCGATTAAATAGCTACTAATAGTGCATATACAGTAAGTAGTGGGTACAAATATTATTTGGCAATATCACCAGTTTATTGGGCTTTACATAGTGCTCTCATATTATTTCCTTATACTGTAGGTTAAACACACAGCTAAAGTATTCCCAATATATATAATTTATATCTGTGACTCCTACAGTCTAATGAATAAAGCAATAATAAACTGTCCATTTTGCCAAAAAAAAAATGCTGTATTCACTACTTATGTGGAAACATATTTGCTAAGAATGATAGTCTTGTATATGACCCCCCCCCCCCCCCCATGCTGAAGTGCTGTCATTAATATTCAGACAGAATTACTATATTATTTGACTCATGATAAGAGAGAAATAAATTGCTTTTTGTACACTGTGAAACATCCATCATATTTTTCAATTCTTTATGTCTGTTCATTTGCAGCCTCCACTACCAGGGAATAATTTAATAGTATACTTTTTTTTGGACTTTTAGCAAAAGATTGAAAATTAATAATATAATAGTTATATAAACTACGGGCTATAAAACGCAAGTTTTTACTTGCAGTAGTCAGTGAGGCTTATTTATTTCACTGTCTTTCACTCTCTTTCTTTCTCGTGTCATTGCAGGCAGTCAGGGCCAGTTTCCCGTCACCCAGAATGTGACGGTGGTGGAGGGGAGCACAGCCAACATGACCTGCCGTGTGGATTACAATGATAACACCTCCCTCCAGTGGTCAAACCCTGCACAGCAAACCCTTTTCTTTGGGGACAAGAAAGGTCAGTGTGACTGGGTCAGTTTATAAGCCTTTGTTCTGGAGACCTTGGGGAAAGTGTGCCATTTGGGGAGACAGATGAGAACCTAGTCATGTGGGTCAATATGTACTGTAGATCAGTCGTATTCAAACTTTTTCCCCAGGGCCCATTTTGCACTTTGTTGAAAACTTGCACCCCAGCGACCCCCATCCCCCAGCCGAAGGAAACAAGCCCAAAGGAAAGCAAAGGAAGCACGCAACATTTTAAATCACTGTCCAATTATAATTATCATTTAAATTATTTGTAGTGTTATATTTTACACTTCACTGTAGGCCTATATCCACTTTTTTTTTTTGGTCACAATTTTTGGTCCTTTTCTTTTTTCAGCTAAAAATCGTTAGTGGCATCTCTGATAAATATCTTAAAATTATACATGTCTAATGATAGCTCATTCGAACATGTTGATAGATTTTATTTCATATGAATGAACTTGGAACATTCTCCATTTACCGTGACAGGAAGTGAGTGCACCGTGTCATGTCTTTCATGTGAGAAAATCAAGTCAAGACAAGAGATTAATATATGAGATGGGTGGAAGGGTGCGGGAAAGGGACTTTAACTTCATCCCTTTCCTGTTAGTTTCACTGTAGAATCTGAATAATTCCTAGTAGTCACTGAATCACGCTTTAAGATAACTAACTGATTAATAAGCTGTAAGTTTCAGAGCTTAAAATATCTACACCTTTAAACAGTTTGCATTACAAAGTGTTTTCTGCTACCGTTGTATGATTATTAGTTCACATGTTGCTTAGATCCTTTTTAGTGCATTATGAAAATACTACAAGTGACTAATTACAGCTTGAAGGCACAGTGACAGAAATCAGATGCAAATAGAAAACTCCACCCTGAAACACATTAAAAATGTTTATATTGAAATATTCGTGACATGCTTGGCAAGTCTGGTGCTAATTTGGTCTGTGCTGTGGTGTTCCTGTGGGAAGGTAGCGGGTGTATGTTGTGCTGACATCACACGGGGGACATTGCTAAAGGAGTTACAATGCTGTTTACTAAGAGAGAAAAAAAATAATGATCTAAAACATAAGGGATAATGGTCAAGTTTGGGTCTTAGCTATGACCGAGACTCAGCTCAGCAAGATGACATATGACAAGCATAATATCGTTGACGGTGGTATTAGCGTGAAAGTTGAAGCTTTGAAACTTTAACTTTTTGAGCAGAGTGTACGGAGGTAAGAGAGCTGAACAGACCAAAGGACAAAAGCGCTGATGCATTGCTCTCTTTAGATAGAGATGAAGCAGGTGATTAAATCCCACTGGCACTACTATCAGCAGGTAGTCAAATGCCATTGTGAGTAATCTAGGAAACCATTGTTGAAAAGCAGGTCATAATGTTAATGAAAAAAATATCAACTCAGATTTTCATAAAAAAATAAATCTCGGACACCACTGAAGAATAATGTTAATTATGAAGATTAATAAGTCATTTAGGTTGGGTGTTTGCTTTCACTTCTGAATTCTTAAGTATTAGGTAAGTACGTCATTGTCATTTGGCTGTAAAATTCACGTACAAAGTAAGTACAAAGTAAGTTCGCCAATTATCTCTGCACCTTTGCATGTCATTCTCCTGGAAAGACAATTTCAGCCCTCAATCTGTTACACATTGCCCTCGCACTAGTATATAGGTAGTTTTTCAGTGTTTTAGAGGAAGTAATTTGGAGCAGGCACTAGCTGGGCCTCTCTGACAAAAAAACTAGGCTGTTTCTCTGGTAGAAAAGAGCAGCTTCATTAGCCTGCTGCACTGACATTTAAGATTTTGTGTGTGTCTGTGTGAGTGCAAAAATGATTTGAAACAATGCATCGCTTCTCATGTAAGCTCAAGTCTTTTTTCTGCCAGGGGAAATATATGATTCTAATGGTGTACCCTGCTGGAACAAAAGTGACAAGTGTGTTTATTAGCAAAGTGTGTAGCTTCAGTGCTACAGCAGTCCATCAGTTTTAAGATAAAGGTAAGCTTTGCGATGCAGAACTCCGCGAGGTATAACAAGCAACCTGACCAATTTTAACAAACAAGTTTGCATGGAAAGCTGCAAATGATGGAGGTTTTGAGTAGGGACAGGTTTTTGCATTTATGGATTTGTCTCCATTCGTATCATATTCCACATTTTAATTCCTACAAATTAGTCTCAGGTCACAAAGCAGCAAAAGAGCGAGGATACACAAATGTGCCTAAGAAATGCTGAGTTACCGTCACACATACATCAACTACATTTTCAGGTGGTCCATCTAATACGTCTTTAGTCAAAATTACTTTAATACCTTGAAGTAGAAGCAGCAATAATATTGTCCACAGCTTGGCAGCCAGATAAGATTTTAAGGTTCTGTCATATGTATGAGTGCCTACTGGCAGAATTCCATCTTGCTTGGTCCTCACACACTTTCACCAGAGGTCACTTTTCCTTCCTCTGTATTTTTAAATGATCCAGACATGAGATGAAAGCTCAGCCACCACAGTAGCCATGGGATCCAGGGAAACCAAGTCCAAGAAAATTCAAAAGTATACTGCTTTACTCTCAAGGGGATCTGAGAGCTGGCAAGTGTACTAAACTTTCAGCGCAATGCCTGCTTGGCAACTAACCATCAGTGCCTTCTCTTGTGTAGGCATGAGGACAGATTTGCTGTTGTTAAGGTGAAGTAAAACTGACAGGTCTTTGATCGATATCACAGAGACACAGAGGCTTGCTGGCCATGCCAGAGACTTATTGAGATGACTGTCCTTTTTGCTAGTGGAATCTGGTGATAATTGAATGGCCCAGAGAGGAGAGTAGTGGCTCTCAGTATACACTGACACACCGGGACATGCCATTTGTTGTGCTGGCAAACTCACAAGCCCACAGGCAGCAGGAATACACAACCTGCTGGGGCTGTCTTTTAGAGACTTATTCTGTCACCCACTTTGCAGCATGATTTATTTAGCCTTTTTTGTCTCCAGTCACATATGGGCAAAAAAGCTGCCAGTTTTCCCAAAGGTGTATTTGCCTCGAAGGTCCCCATTGTAAGTGCTTTCAGGAATCGCATATGTTTCCTTTAATTCCTGCTGATCAGTTAACTTGTGGATTAAATCCTTAGAAAAATATATTATATGTTATGATTGGTGTTTCCAAAAAAGGGTTTGTGGTAAATAACGTAAACAGACACATTTAAACCTGTGATCTCTGGGGAACCAGAGCGTCTTTGTCAGCAGCAGGGTGGAGGGTGAGCTGGCTCCTGAGGGAGCACTAGGTAATAAGAGCGGCCACTTGTAGAGAAAGGGCGGTATGAGAGATAGAAAGAGGGAAAGCGTGTGAGGCAAAATAGCCACAATTAGGTCTATGGATTGCATCTGAAGGATCACCAGTCTGAAGTGGTTGGAGGATTGTTTGGTCTAGTCTCATGTTTTCTGTACCTGCAAATTTACCTTGACATTGGCGAAAGAAAGAAAGAAAGAAAGAAAGAAAGAAAGAAAGAAAGAAAGGCAAATAAAAACATTAAAAACAGAAATAGCAAAACAAAGTACAAAACCTAGAAAGACAGAAAGAGTCAAAAAAAAAAAAAAACAAGATTAAAATTAAATTAAAAATGAATTAAAATTAGTAAAATTTTCATGACCATGTTACTGTTTTTCCTAATTCAGTTTCAATAATGATTGCATCTTCATTTAATGCAATGTACATTTCTCAGCAGCATGTCATTAAATCCCTATTTGTCAAAAGCACATTTCTGGCCCATGCTGCTAGTGGATGACATCATGATATTCATATACACATTCATCACATTAGCACCATAACATTACTTTCACAGTAAGCAATGCTCAAGGCTCAAATAATCAGCTTAGGTTATCGACTGTGTTCACTTCAATGCCTGCTGGCCCGAGTGTGATGAAATAAAGACCCGGAGGCTGACAATTTGACAGAGCCTGATGCCAATACAGTAATTCCAACCAACCAATCACCTGAGCCATATACGCTTAATGGAAAAAGTGCTAGTGGGACCATTTTGTTTAGTTCAACCTAGAAATAACTGTCAGTGTTGGCTTTCATTTCGAGTTATCCATTACTGCATCGGAATTTTGCAGTGTGTATATTTAGTGTGAATGAATACAAAGGATCAGATATGGCACTATACAGCTGCATACATGTGAAGATTATGTAGAGGTTAAGAACACAGCTGTAAATGTTTTCAGCATAGTCAGAATCCTTATCATGTGTGTCATGTGGATTTCAGTGGTACATTGTTACTACAGGGCAGAGAGTCTCCTCTCGGGCCAGAAGCCCTTAATCATCCATCCATTAGATAGCTCACCCATGCACCTCAGTTACCTACCAAAATAATGACATGTCTGTGCTCCTTTCCATCCCCTTTTGAAATGTCTGAGTAGTGGAACTATGTCATTTTGCTGCTAGGAGCTAACAGACCTCTGTCTGAGCATGACAAAATCAAGAGCAGCAATGAACTGTGGTAACTGTTGTTTGTGATCCAGCCGAATGTGTGAAGATATTACAAAGCAAAATTCCAGAGTCTGCCTGGGTAAAATAAAAAAATAATAAAGCATCATGTTGTGTTTACACAGCTAATCAAAGTAAATGCCCCTCTGTTAATGAGTGGGATACATTATTTATTCAACCAGCTGTTAAAAAGAAATTAACCTTCACGCATGCTCAAGATATCACTGGTTAGGAAACAGTGATTGTGACTCTGTGAAGTGGAAAATCTTTGTTGTAAATACAAAAACAATAAAATAGCATTGTTATAATGGCATCATTATGCCTTAGATATGAACATCATGTTGACCTTTGTCCTGTTAGCTGTGTGTGTGCGTGTGTGTGTGTGTGTGTGTGTGTGTGTGTGTGTGTGTGTGTGTGTGTGTGTGTGTGTGTGAAATATGTGAAATATGACACTTACCTAATGTCTGTAATTTTTCAGGTAACACTTTATATAAACACATGAATGTGTTAATAATGTGTGTAAATAAATAAATGGCATATGCCTAATATAAGGCTGTTTAATTGCTCATAAGTAATGAAATGCCAGGGCACTGACTGAAAATTGTCATTTTAATATTCTTTAAGGTTACATTTCCTTTCAATCCTGTATTCGTAATGCATTACAAATGTTTTATAATGTGTTAAAAGGCATACCTCTATATGACCTATGCTCAAGCCTATATAATTGCCCATAAGCAGACAGAATTACATGCATGGCACTTATTTAGATTTAGAATAAGACTTTACAATTTATTCTTATTCTTAACTTGTATATATTGCACATATACAGTGCTGTGCAAAAGTCTTAGGCACCCTATATTTTTTATTAAAAACTTTGTTATAGATTTTTATTTTATGACTTCTACATTATCAAGTCAATACAAAAACATTTTAGATTTCCAAACATTAGTTTTCCAGCACAAAATTAAATATTACAGAAAAATGTTTGTATGTCAGTAAAGAAAGCAGCAGATTACATAAGAGACACTTTTCAGACAAAAAACATAATGAAGGCTGCTGGGTTCTGCTGAAAAAGGAGAAGCAAGTGTGACAAAGTTTTCAGAGGAACTGTGGCTGCTTCTGCAAGACGCTCAGTAAAACCTCCCAGTTAACTTCCTTATAAAACTGCACAAAACGTACCTGAGACTAATTTTTTTTTTTTAAAGCGAAGGGTTGTCACACCAAATATTGACTTTGTTTCATTTATTACTATTTACTGCTTTTTATTTTTTTTTTTTAATGTAGAAACATTTAATTTCATTATTGTTGAAGGCATCTTTACAGCATTTCTTTGCATGTGCATAAGACTTTTGCACAGTACTGTATGTACAGATGTATCATAATGTGTGTCTATAAATAAACATTGTAGACACTAATGCTATGGTCCACATATAACACAGGTTCTGCATTGTACCTTGAGGTACAGATAAGAAACCTTTTGTTTATACAGTATTCTTATGAAAAGATATTATAATGCATTCTGTAATCTATTATTAATTCATATACCTATGCGTTATAAGGTGTTATGGATGTAACTAAATGCAGTTTATGCCAGGCACTATATGGTATTATGTATGCTGTATAACACATACATGTATTTAACATTCATTATGAATGTTCATAGGAAGACTCATAGGACGTGCTAATAAATATAAAATAATCGTACATGTCAGTTAGTCATAGCCTGATCATCACATGTTGCATATCAGGGTAATTGAAAGATTAAAAATGTTTTTTCTATTGGACTTTTAAATTATGTAGTGCTTTTCTGGTTTTTGTAACTTATTTACCATTCAAAAGAAAAAAAATGGAAAGTATGAGTAAAGATTGCAGTGAGGTGGAGGCGGTTTGCTCGAGATGAATTGAAAAGAGCCTAATCCACTCTTAGGCTTCGTAGCAAACAGCACATGAATTTCAAAAAGACAGTCAATAACAGATACAGGGATGTGCACTCCCACCCCAAGCAACTGGGGAAAAATCATATTTGTTGTTTTTTTTTTTTTTTAACATTTAATCAGCATTTTGTAAAATGTCAGCAAACATATTATGTTTTTTTTTTCCTTTTTGACAATGCTGGCTCTGTCCAAGTCCTTTCCATTTTAGCAAGTATGAAAGAGTTGACATTTACTTTCATGCTAAGTATTTCAGCATTTTATAATTCGGACACTTTTGCCTGGGGCACATACACGCTTACAGTCACTTCAGATGCATTAGCTGCATTACAGAGGGATCAGAAAAGATGACCTGGTTGATTAGGTTTAATATCTCGCATAGTGATGAGCTGTCTGAGACTTCATCTCAGTAAGGTACAAAACTTGTATACGGCCTATAGGCTCACAGATAGAGTGACCGTTCAGGTTCATGCATTGAAATAGCACATTATTATACACATAACCATTACAATGGTAATGCTTTACATTTAGGTTCCCTTACCTAGTATTATTTACTGCATTAGTTACCATTACGATAAACTTCAACATTAATAAACCACAAGTGATATTAAGAAAGTATGTTAAAACATGCGTTAATTTAAGTTTGTTTAAATACAGGAATGGAAAATACTTGACTAATTGCGCTTCGTTACTATACTTAAAAAATAATTGTGGCGTGTTTATACTCTACTTGAGTATTATTGAAAACGAATAGGTGTGCACTTTATTACATCTGCAAAATAAAAAATGTATTTTTTACTTCCTTACATTTTTATTTTGACCTTCAGAGTACTCATTACATATCTCAGAAAAACTTCATTATTTATCTGCAGTGACCTTCTCAAGCTACTCAATGTAGTTAGTGCTAGATCTAGCCATGTGTTTGAATATGGATAAACCACTGACGTAAGCAAAGACTTGTATAAAATAAAGTTCCTCCTTTCCTCCCTAGAAGGCAAGAACTAAATCTAATTTTAAAAAACATGTTAAGTTTAGCTACGTTGCATGGCTATATTTAACTAAATTACCATTGTTTTCTTTGCTAATGCCAGGTTACAGTAGCATCAGTTTCAGTAGCTAAGGTAAGCAGGTAAGCTAGGCAGCAAATTCTAGCTGATAGTAACTATTGGTTATTTATAGGATATTTTATTTCTGATTAATTAATTAGCAAACTACATAGCTTTAGTCATGCGTATTAGCAGCAAACGTACAGAGATTGAATGATGTCAGGCAAAACAGCGACATTGCTTTAAAATGAAAATTATTGTCTGACAGTTTTAGATAAGTAATAAAAGTTACTTTTCACATGAAAACATGACATTTATTTTTTACTTTTTTAATACTTGAGTGTATTTAAAAGTATCAACTTTTTACTTTCACTTGAGTGCATTTGAGTAAATGCTTTGTATACTTTCACTCAAGTATAATTTCTCAGTACTCTTTCTACCCTGGTTGAATGTCAGTGAAATAAACCGAGATGACTAGTGTTGACTGTTCAATCCATGACTAACTAGTGCACATAATTTAGCAAAAATTATATTACAGAATGGTACTAAACTTGCTGAACTACAGGTATAAATATTGTAACTTGCTTCCGAACCTCACTTTTGAATGTGCTACTTGGTAATGCTGCTTATGGTGTTTTAAAAGCTTGTGTTCGTGGTAGGTTCGTGCTAACTAAGGTGTTAAATTATGCCAGTTAAAGAAGCTTTAATGTACAGTGTTACCTCTTTTGTTATATAGTAATAGAGAGGGGGCCAGATGACTAGTTCACTCTCTTTCATCCCCTTACCATGCTTCTGGCCTGACTATCACTCATGTAGGTGAGGCAACACCTACACAAGGTCTAAATCTGACAACAGCCTACTCAGCAAAGTGCCAGCTTCAAAGTCTAGAGTCAGGATGTATGCATGTACGTGTGTCCCTTACAAAACACATGTGGAGGTGTTCTTCCTTGCTGAAACCTGCACTAAAATCAATCCTAGCTACAAGCCACTTTGCTCATACTGCTGATCATACGAAGACACAAATAAACTACTCTCGGGTCCTTTCCGTCCATACTCATGAATAATGTATTAGTAGGATATCCAAACCGTGGTGTCTGCAGACTGCCCAAGACATGGTGCTGTCGACCACTGTGGTTAGTGTGTGCACTACGAGAGCACACACATCCATCTTACCTTACAGCCATTAGGGGGGAACACTGAAAGAAGCACCGCCATGATGAGTTACCACCTTACAAAAAATCAATGCGTTCCATATGTCTCCCTTAGTGTTCCACTATTAATGTGCAGCCAACTTATGATTCATCACACAGAAAAAAAAAAAAAACAAATTAGACCGTTGCACAACACAATGTGATTTACTGGTTTGTCTGTTCTTGTCCTGTTTAGGGGAAAATAACACTGGCAAAACCTGCCTGAAATCCATTTTACACTTTTTAATGAGAGATGTAAAATGCTTGTTATTGCAGTGTGTAATAGGTGCTGAATAATTGATGTACAATTTTAAGATGAAATAGGAGTGAGATAATGGATGGAGGTAGATGTAAATGTAGATGAATACCTACACTTTAAGATGTGATGTAAAAGGCCTGCAACATAATACAAAGTCATTGTATGAATCCGTTTGAAGCACAGGCCTAATTGAGGATAGTTGCACTGAATGAGCTTGGGTCAAACCTTGTTCTTTAAAAGCATATCTCAAATGTTGATGCCACTCAAACGCTTCCTGGCATTCATTAGAAACATTCAGCTCACAACTGCTAAAGGTCAAATGCAGAGTGGGCTCTTAATTGGCCTGGGGCAATTAGAATGTTGTTATCTTCAAAATTACTGCATTAATGGACTCGTTAAATTGGTCATTAGCCAAGGAGATTCAGACAGCCATGGACGGTGCGTTAGATTTTATGAGCAAAAATTCAATTACCATGCAAAACAAAAATTAGCATACAATAGTCTCTTTAGGGCAAGGACAAGAGCGCATTTACATTGTCTTTCAAAGCTAATATACCTGGATTAACTGTTTTCCACCATCACCTTCATCTTGGTGTCAATATCTTTCATAAAATTGTAACGATTTACTTCTTAAGTGTTCATAGGGCTAAATGACACCTACATAAACCCTTTCTGAGAACTGACATGAACATACATATACTTTTATGAAGGCTAATTCCATATCTTGATATCATCTATTGATATCAAGAACCTGAGACAAGCGACATAAGGTTGTGTAATAACACATTTATGTTAGAATGTCACGACAACTCACTCAATAAACCCTAAAACCAAACTATTTCTGTATCATTTGTTAAGAACAGCATGAAAAAAAGGAAGCTAGCCAAAGCATTAGCAGAGGTTAGGATTAGCAGGTTAGAATTGTGTTAGTATGGTCTCATGTCATACTATAGAATATGAGTATTATTTGTGACTGATATCCACAGCCATTTCAGTGAAAAGCCCTGACTTTTTGTATGTATAGGTTTGTATGTGTAAAAACATGCAAATTTGATTAAAAAAAAACAAAAAAAAAAAAAAACAAGCTGATTTAATTAATGGAGGATCTATAGAAGACAGCATGAGCAAAATAACACATCTTGTCTGTTTTGCCTGAAAAAAAGTCCAAAATGTGGGATGTTGTCTGTGCAAATATCTTAATTTAGCGGCTGCAATGCAGTTTACTAAAGTCACCTCCAGAACAGAGACTGCGTGTGCAAATTAATACTACCGAAATGCAGGAAATGTATTATATTAGTAGAAGCCCATTGCCATCAGCTGAAGTCATTCACTAGGTTTTAATAATTAGAAGGTTGATCATGTCTTAGTGATCAGAAAGTTTCTTAAAATTATGACTAAATATTTCATATTCACTACACCTTCCTGCCTCTAATGCCAACAGCATTTAAATGGAGCCTGTGAAAAGGTTTTTAATAACAGGTATGCTATGAACAGGACAAACACTCTTTTATTTTGTGTCAGTTTTGAACAGTTTGTTGATGCTTCTCACTGCTTTTAATTGTCAGTATATTGGACATTTAATTATGCGCATATGGCAAGGTTCACGTTCTGTTTACCTTTGCGGGAGTCTCTTGGAGACCTAAACTCACCATGGCTATCAAGAACATATAGCACATGCAGAGTTTACATATTTTTCCTTCCCCTACTTTGCATATGAAGCAATTTACTCAATTATTCTTTATCACCCGCAATGTGCCCACTATCTGCAAGCATAATTTATCCCATTGCACATGCAAATTAGAACGTTATATGGGATCTTATGTGTGAATGTCATAAAGTGCACCATTTACAGTGTTAAATAATGTGAGTTATATGAGATTTAGACAAAGCAAAATGCTTAGAAAACCATGAGGTTAGTGCATGATCTATTTAAACGTTATGGTTTAAATGCAGCTCATTATAGGGAGACAAATATTTGAGTTGAAATCACCAAGAGAATGAATATACTGTATGTATTGTATATGTATGAACATATTTACAAATATAAAAGTCTGATTGGAAGTCAGATACTCACCTAACCCTAAAATATTTTCACGCACGTGTATTATAGTAGTTTTTATATTATATTTATATGATAAAATCTAATATCTATCATTAGCAATGCTATTATGATGATATTACAATGATTATTATTAACAATGATATTATTAGGGTTGAGCGATGCGTTATATCATGTTTTTATTTATTATTAAATAACAATGTCTTAGAATCTTTTTAAAGGAACAGCCACAATGGCATTCCTCAAAATGCCTCAAACTTCTTATTGCTTTCTGTAAAGCACCTGATTAATTACCTCCACAATTTATGTCCATTTTTTTTTTCTGACTAGTCAGCAGCAACAAAATTAGTGAAATATGCCTCTGTTGTTCATATGCATTCAGAATTTAGCATCTTAAACCACCATCACGGCCTACCGCCTCCCCTCACACTGACAGTAATTGGCTATTTTAAAGCTCTCTATCTTACACAGAGCTAAATGTATTCCTAATGGACTTATTACACCATTAACAATAGACAAATAAAATATAAAGTGCTGTATGACATTTTAAAAAGTCTTCTGGTAAACAGCATTAACTCTGTCATTAAGAAAGGAAAACCTTAATTCCATTAAGTCCGTTAAAGCTTTATTTCTCTATAGTTGGTTAATGAGTTAATGAATAAAAAGCCTCTTAAGTCTGTTATTCAGGTTGGATTTAAACATGTACAGAGGCATTTTTAGACATACAAGTTAAAATGAGAAATTTATTGACTGGAAATTTTAAGCAAAAAAAAAAAAAATGGGATGTAGTATATTGCATTTTAGTCAGTATGGATAGGTCGGATAATTGGTTGGATAATTTGATAATGGATAATGCATTAGAAACATTTTGAAAAGGCTCAGGCAGAAAATCATATAAATGTCAATATACAGTTGGATTTATGGTGATATGTCTATACCAGTAAACAGATAATAAATAACTGACAACTCTCTTTAAAATTGCAGTGTCTTACAATAATAATTTAACAATAACATCCAAGGTGTAATGAAACATTTTTGCTTGTCTTGCATGTACATTATAAGTCATTTGCAGCCCACCATGGATTAAAAATTTAAATAGCTTACAGGTATATTTTTTTAGCAAGTGATATATCAGCATCCAAAAAAATAAGGCCTAACGTTACCATCAGGTCCGATTTCATTTGCTTCATCAGGTTAGCCATGTACAAAATATACATTCCCTCAGCTTATTGCCCTGAGGTCTCTAGTGCTCTGCTTATATGCATAATTTTCAATTAAATTAAATTAAATTCAGTTTTATTTGTAGAGAGCTTCAGTAGGGATTGTCACAAAGCAGCTTTACAGAAATCCGGATTAGATCTACATCCCTAATGAGCAAGCCAGATGCGACAGTGGCAATAAAAACTTGCTGAGATGACATGAGGAAGAAACTTTGAGAGGAGCCACACCAATGGGAATCTATTCACTTCTCTGTAGAATAGCAGCTAAGGGATTGACTCAATTGACTTGGATTTGCAAAATGTCCAAGTTGTTGCATCCAGAATGTCATTGTGAACCTTAATTTAAGGGTGTACTTCACATATCTGGTGATATCCCGTCAGGTTACGTCCAACTACCATACCATAGATTGTCTATAGACACTTTGTCCAAAAAATTGTGAGATGACATAGCAAGCATGCTTTAAGAACCAACTTTAATGTTCTGTGGGAAAGATATAAACCCTCTGAGATACACTGGGATACTCTGAGATACATTGAGAAGAGAAGGGGATTTTTGTCTTTCCCTAACTGCTGGTCCTGAATGTCCCAAGTGCATTCAGAGGCATATGTCCGATTTATTATGTTAGTTATTGTTACCGGCGCACAGTAAGTAAGGAATAAAACATGACAAGACATGTTTTTAGAGGAAAATAATCAACAAGGAGTGGTGTAATGCGACCCAACAAGAAGTGGAACAGTCGTTCCCTGTTCCCTGTCATTTTTCTTCAGGTTAATAAGGCAATAAAAATGCAGCTTGTTAGAGAGAAAACACAGAGGACAAGATCTCTGCCCTGAAAACTTTTCTGTCAGAAAACTTAGTTATAGCTTTACCTCCGACTGTTGGCGAGTTACTCCGAGTGCTGACACAGGAGACTCCTTCCATCAATGTTAAATAAATGCTTCCTTACAGAATGCTTATGTCAATGATTATACATTTTTCTTTGTTAAATAACAGCACGTTTTTAAGCTGTTTATTTTAATCTGTGTTAATGCCACCATAGAAGTCCCTGTGAATGAGTTACTGTAGAAACAATGACATATGCATCAATATTTCAGAGCTTCTGATGCTAAAAATTAATAAGCATGTTCTGACCAATCAGATTCATTCATTCATCTTCAGTAACTGCTTTATCCTGGTTAGGGCCATGAGGGATCTGGAGCCAATCCCAGGAGCTCAGTGAGCAAGGGAGGAGAATTCTCCCCGGATGGGATGCCAGTCCATTGCAGGGCACCTTGCATACACACACTGTGGTAGAACCTGGAGAAAATCTACACAAACACAGAGGGAAAATGAGAAACGCACAGACAGTAACCCAGGCTCAGGATCGACCTGGAGTTGTGAGGCGGCAATGCTACACACTGCGCCCACATGCCGCCTGTACAAATATGTATTTTTGTACATACTTGACAGGCATTTTTCAGTGTGCCAATAAATATATATGTAGTGTGTGTGTGTGTTTATAGTATTTATTTATTGATTTAAATAACTCTTTTCCGATCTACACACCATGGTTTTGGATCTTGTTTAACCTATGATCACTGGCCACCTGCAGCAAAGTGCTAACTGGCTGTAAGTGTTTTAGGGTAGCGGCATCCTGTCTGCAGCAAGAACAACGAGCTTGGATTCCAGTAATCATCACTTCCTGCACACGCACTGACCGTCTGAAGCCAGCAGTTAAAGAAGTCTAATTGCACAGAGGGAAGCTCTTGGCTTCTCTAAACACATTAGTACCAAGACCAATATGCCAGCTGCACTGGAACAGACACCACCACACTGCTGGACTCCCTCCTTTGGCTCTTTTTGGTGTGATTTTGGCAGCACAAGTGTGAATCAAGTCCAAATTCCAACGTGAGAAGCTTTGACACTCCTTAGCTGAGATGTTCATCATTTGCACAAGATGATAATGTTCGGTATATCACATTTTATAATATATTTTTCCTTTTTTTTTACACGCTCAAAAGCATGTAATCAATATACTCTTCTGCACTTTCTTCATCACAGGTTGCATTTCAGCCAGTGCTGGACTTAAGCTTTATAAGTAAAATCAATATGTCTCAGCTCTGAGAATGGAAAACATTTAAGAGGCCATTTATGGAAGAACATACTGTATGTGTGTGCATGGCTACTTCAGTATCAGGTAGTTTTCATGTTAGCCAGGCCTTAAGGGAGCATTGAGATATCTGTGGCTCAGATTTGAGACTACTGAGACCTTTATCAGCAGAGAGACAGAGGTAGAGTACACAAGGTCAGCTCTCTGGATTTATGATGTTCTCTCAATGCAGTAAATGGCACAGAGGAAATCAGGAGGATGCCTGATACCAACCATTTCATCACTTTGACTTCTTTAAGCTCTGTAAAAAATAAAAAAATAAATAAATATATGAGCTTTGTCGGGTTCTGGCATTTCACTGAGATTGTGACAGATCACAGCTAAGTCTGGGTGTTTCAATCCTTATGGTGGGAGGAATGTTTTTTTTTTTCAGCTGTGGTTGGCCTGGGTTGAATTGATAACAGTTGTCTTTAGGGCTGTTCAAACCCTTTGTATATGTACCTCATCAATGGATTTACAATAATGATCTGAGCTTAACCCCATTGTGTCAAAACAAGACACAGCATAAGATCTGGCATTTATTGACACATCTTAAAGCTATGGAATTCTGACAAAATCTGGCATTTTCTACCATTGTTTTTATCAAGACCATTTCTGTTACCACAGGAACTTTTCCATCATATATCTCAAGTCCTGTACCTTCTGCTAAAGCACTTGCCCAGCATGGTATCTTTGTGTTATTTGAATAAAAAATGCTACATATTTTCTGCTATCCTCCACATTTAGCTGCTATCTTTTGCCAGCAGCACAAACAGCGACTTGAGCCTCAGCTAGGCTTATCACCAACTTTCTGTTCTGTGTGTATGCATGTGTTTGTGTGATTTCTGGAAACAACAAGGGATGCTACTCTCTCATCTGTCTCCTTGTCTCTCTGTGTCTGAGGGAGATAGAAGGATGTGGGCCAGTGGAAGTGTGTCATCTGCTCCAAGGCTTTGATGGGCTCTGTTTCTGTCTCTCTGGGTTTCAATGCAGCTCTGTCTTGTGCTGAGCTCACTCACACCTGATCACCTTGCTTCTCGCCTTTATCTGCCTAGGCTGCCTTTGCTTCCAAAACCCCCTCCAGCACTTGCCATCTCACATAAACCCCCTATTCTTAGGCAGTATCCAAGCAGACTCATCCCTCAGATTCATCCCTCAGAAAGCTGCCGTCTTAAATGCAGATCTGTTGTGTTTGAGATACAGCATTAATGCTCCTTTAAGGGTTTGCCCAAATTACTTTTTCTCTTTTTTTATTTCATATGCAGGCATGGAAATGAACATCTCTGAACAGATATCCTCAGTACTAGAATGCCTGAACGGCATCAAAGAGTGAATCTCAATTAAACAAAGCTGTGTCTGGAAATTCAATACATTTCATAGGATGATTCTCAGTGAGTTGTTGGACACAACAGGGAGCTGAAATGAGGTTATAAGAAATTATAGGTTATCGAAATAAGAGCTCTTAATTCTGAACTGCAGACTATACAAGCACATGATAATGCTTTTGAGCAAGAGTGAGGATCCAGCTGGTCTTTTTTCTGTATCAGTAGGACTCCTCAGCCTCAGAGGGCCCTCAAAAATATGTGCTGTTATATTCACAATGGCTAAATTGCAAAAATTGGAATGTGGAGGAGTTCAAACTGAGCTGGCCTGATGATAAGCAGCCTTGAAGCAAATTAACTCCTACGGAGTGTTTCTCTGCAGATTATGCAACGATTTGAAATACCGTATCCAATTAACAAAAGATAACAATACATGTATATCAGTGTTCGATGTAATTAGCACTTTGTGTTTGTAAAGTTCAGAATTAGTAATGCTAGTAATGCTTGTACAGCTCTATATCTAGCCAGTGTTTTAAAACCTATCCCGAATGTTCAAGTCATTACCCTGTTCTGGGGACACTGTACTGACTGATTGGCCAATGTGATTCATTAACATGTGTGTGTCTGTCTGTTGTAGCACTGAGGGACAACCGGATTGAGCTGGTTCGGGCCTCGTGGAAGGAGCTGACCATCAGCATCAGTGAAGTGACTCTTTCAGACGAGGGACAATACACGTGTTCACTTTTCACTATGCCCATCAAGACCTCCAAGGCATTCCTCACTGTTCTGGGTAAATGTTGTCAGAGATCACATACTCTTCCTCATTAATCTGCTTCAGTGAAGTCAAGCTGGCCCTGATGGAGCTTAAGGGCTCATGATGGAAGTATCCCTATGGCATCAGCAGGGACAGAAATGAGAGTATAAGAGATAATATTTCACATTTTTAGATGTGTTGTGTTGTGGTGGCTGTGTTTTTAATGCCCTACAGTAATCTGGGTACCCGATCTATCACCTGATCTGTTTTTGCCATAAATAAGCTTAGGCTTATGACTTCCTTTCTTGGGGTGTACAATAAATTTCCAATACAATATTCATTCTTAAAGGCTATTGCCAAAAACACAGTGTAACATACATGACTCGGGAGATGGTTGAGATTCAACCATGGATGGTCGGTTTCTTCAAGATCAATGTCATACAGTCTCAGAAATAAATGTAATCATACCATCAAAGGGACCATCTTTTATATGTTTAATATGCGTTCTTTAACTGGGAAGGTGCATGTGTGTACCATTAACTAGCTTTTAAATTACACTGTTTAAGCAATGGTCAAGCACAGAAAGGATGACTATCCGAACAAAGGGCAAAATCCAAAAAAGTAGTCAAAATCAGGGCAAGGGTCAAAACACAGCAATACCAGTAGCAGTATACATGGCTCAGAATGTACACACGCTAAGGTTGGCAAGCCTTCACAAGGACACAGGGCGTGTGTGTGCCTTATATACTCTAATAAACAGGAAGTAACTTTGAAGTGGTAATTTAGAACTCAGGGAACGATGGCTTCTGCTGATGGGTAGGTGTAATGTCCCAGGCTGTGATGCACACTTTATAATTTAATTATTTTTTTCAGGAGTGCCAGAGAAACCAGAAATCACTGGCTTCACAAGACCTGCTGTGGAAGGAGAGGATGTCACGCTCACATGCATAACATCTGGAAGCAAACCAGCTGCCGACATCCGATGGTTCAGAAATGATAAAGAGGTGCAAGGTATATAAACGGTCATTGACTATTCAGCCCTATTTGACACATAGCATAGTTTCACATTTTTCACACCTGTCTTGGTCCTGAGGGAGCACTGAACTAAAAGGTTGACATTTCTTCACTTGGATGACTCCAATATTCACAAAAAATAGCAATTACTTTGACAGGCCAGTTGGAGAAACTTGGGGTTTGGGGTTTAGTATCTGGCTTAAGGACACAATGGCAGTAGCAGTACGTTATCAACTGGTATTACAACCGTCACTGAAATGGTGACTTACTCCTTATTCTAAAACATCAAAGTGCATTGTGGGTGTTCTGTACCAGCTAGAATAGATCTTCCGTATACCAGTCTACTCCAGTACATTGTGAGATATAATGAGTGTACGGGATATTCTCCAGTGAGCTTTTAGATATGGCTACAAAATAGCAAAACTGCTAAGAATTGTATGTAGTGAATAAACTGCAGTTTCAGATTTCTAGATTCATAGCCATATTCTAAGGGTAATATCACCAAAGGTTAACAGCTGCAAAAAGCTTGCAAGCTTATTTACAAATGGAAGGTCCACAGAGGACAGCACCTTTCATATCAGCAACATAGTTGTTTAGTGTATTTGCCTTAATGAATTTACAACTTTGAGGGTTTCTGCCTTAAGGTGCAAAATTGTCGATGGTGTTTATGCAAAACAATTAATTTTGCACCCACAATGCAATTCATTAAGCCTGAAAGTCACTTTGGGAACAGCAACTGCAAATTACTGCAACCAAAAGGCAGGTACTAAATTTATGGAAGCCTATTTCCATGAAAATGGCAAAAAAAAGACAAAATTATACCTTAATGTATCAAACATATCAGAATGTTCACAGAACGATGACTTATTATTGCTGCAGTAAAGCTGGTTTCATATATTACATATACTATACAATACTGCCCTTTTACTTCTCTGATGCCAACAGCATTTAAACAGAGCCTGTGAAAAGGAAGTCAAATTTACATCATTAGCAAAATGCACACATTCATATCATGTTTTGAACAGTTTTCAACAGATCTCACCACCTTTAACTGCGGTTATATTTGAGTTTCAGTTTACTTCCCACTGGAGTCTCTGAGTTCTGGACTACCAAGTACAAATAGCACAAAAAAACTTAATTTATATGTTGATTCCTCCTCCTACTTTGCATGTCACCTCATTCATGCAATTATTCTTTGTAAGTCACCTGCAGCACGCCCACTAACTGCATGCACACATGCAAATTAGTACTTGTTGTTTGGGGTCTTATTAAATCAGGGCCTTATCCTAGGAGCTCATTGTTTTACCTTTTCAGTTCTAATGAGGACAGTGACATTGACTATTATCAACTCTGAGATGCATAACATTGCATAGTTGAGTCCAGCACTGCACCAGTGATTTACTTAGATTAACTCTGAAATTTTGAAACCACTGACCACATGGTCAAGGTAAAGCTCTGAGCCATTTATGTGAGTTTATGAGTCAAATTACAACAGAGTTTTAGTGCATTACACTAATGTTGAAGGCACTGGATAGGAATTATTTTCACTCGAATGGGCACATCCACCCTGCGGAGATGGCAAAATATGGTCTAGGCATTTCACTAAGGGTTTAAGCATGCGAATGGTTGATGGAGCATGAGTAACTGATGGCCTGAGACTGAGATAAGCGCTCCTGACTTGGAAATGGTGTTCACGTAGCATGGAGTAAAATGCCAGCACTATGCTGCGGCACAGCATCACATCCCGCCTGTACACCACTCACTAGTTTTCAAAAGAATCCGTGATCAAATCTGGTGTAGAGGAGAGGATATGCTCTGTAGCACCACAGTCAAAGCCCAAATAAATATATGACATGGAAGGATGCAGAAAATTTGAGAATGTGATATATTTGAAGTACTATAGATTGGCACGTACTTGTAGTTAGATGTCTTAGAATACTTTTTAACTTTCGTCAAACTTGCAATTCAGTATATGCAAGCAATTTTGGAAACTCTTAGCATATCTCAAGATGGGTCCCAGTGGGAGAAGCATACAATTAGATAAGCATTTCCTGTATACTAATTTTAGTTGTGCCAGTTTTACCTTGCTCATTATACAAGACGCTCCTGCAAGGTATTATGCCTGTATTTAATTAAAGCAGCGCAGTGGAGAATAAGTCATCAAGACACTCTGCTCCTTCTCCCTCTCCCTCTCGCTCTCTCTCTCTCTCACTCTCTCTCTCACTCTCTCTCGAGCAAGTGACCACACATTTTTTTAAATCGGTCATCTGGTGTAACTAATAACAGTGGGTGTTGATATTGTAATGAAAGACACTTTGGGTGACCTCAAAGAAAATGATCCTCAAATAGAAGTGTGAAGCGCGTCTGTTCCGGAGGTGGGGTGTAAAATTGCAGCTTGTGTTTCAAACAGTTCCACAGTTGTTCAATGTACATAGAATAACAACATAGCTTACAATTGATAAATATTCACAAACACAAACTTGAACAATGCATGGATTTGTTAAATATGTATGTGTAAATATCATTTATGATAAATATGTTTGTTGATTAAAATATTTTAACAGTTTGCTACAGTAATACTGGTGCGGTACTTTTACTTCATTACATTAGCAGAATATCCTCATTACATTTCTTATATACCACTATACAGTATACCAATACTTTCTCTTATACACCAGCTGATGATGTCTTTAAAAAAGATGAGAGATTTAATAGGAGGATTGTCTGGTATTAGCTTTAATCCTGAATTGAGTTTTAGCTGTGTCAAGTTTTATGTGGTCAAAGGAATCTCTGTCTATGATCAGATCTAGTGTAGATGACCAAATCTACTCTGTAGCACCAACATCATAGTCTGAGTAGCATATATGATGGAGAAGAAATTGTTTCTACCTTTAGTTGCAAAATGGAGGGTGGCGTTTATGCAAAACGATTAATTTTGCACCTACAGTGCAAGTTACTGTGACTGAAAGTGACTTTGGGAATGAAACTTTTAAATTAGTACAACCAAAGGGCAGGTATTAAATTACCAGAAGCCTGTTTCCATCAGTTATTCCATTTACAACGTCTGATTAATGAGTAAATTTAGCAAAAATATGTTGTCTCAAAACAATCAGAATGTTTCTCAAAATGACTTATTGTTGACTCATTATTGCTGATTAAAGTTGATTTTAAATTCGACATTAACTGCATGTTTGCTGCTCCGATGCGGACAGCATTTAAACAGAGTGTGTGAAAAGGATTTCATTCACATTTACATCATTAACAAAATGCACACTCATGTCTACACTCTTTTTTTTACATTCATATTGTATTTTGAACAGTTTTTCAATGGATTGCACTGCCTTTAATCATTGTTCAACTCGAGGCTCAGTTTGAGTCTCTGAGATCCAGACTTGCTGCATCTACCAAGAAGAAACAGCACACATTTATATAAATCTTTAATTCTGAATTGAGTTTTAGCTGTGCGAATATAATGCAGAAAAATAGAGAAAGTACGCATTATGGAAACTTGGCCACTTTCTGCAAAGTTCAACTAGAAATTGTGCATATGTGTTTTTTACACTCTCCAAAAACCCCTTAACAGTTTTTATGCCCAAAACTCACTGTCCTGCCTTAGTGAGTAATCTCACCTGGATACTGTGGACTTGTACCTTTGTACCTTTGGACTGTCTTATGCTCATCCCAGAACTCCTACTAACAATATAATCATAACGAACATTCTGTATCCTTTCAACACATGAAGTACTGGTTACCCTTTCTCTACTGTCTATCTGGCATCACCCAAAAGTTCCCTTTTGAGTCTGGTTTCTTTCAAGATTTCTTCCTCGTGTCATCTCTGTGAGAGATCTGCATCTTGATTTCTGTCTACTTTTAAACCCTCTATACAAATAAATTGAAATCAGTTTAAATGCAAATAAATATACAGTAAAATGTATTGAATTTAACCTATAAATATATTCTAAAAACATAAAAGTGAATACATGATATTCAAGGTATTTAGCCATATTCCTGTTGATCTCACTGTTCGCTCATTACATCTGGGTTGGGTAGTGCACACTAATAGAACCAAACATCATCGTGAATTCAATAACTCTGTGGTTACGTAGATTAAAATGATTCATTTCCAAAATGTCAAACTGTCTCTTTAAGAAATATTGACAAATTTCTTTTGACAAATTGCTGGTGATTTTACTGAAGAAATCAATTTCAAATCCTATAGATAGACAGTGAATCAATACATGTAGGCACCATGCGGCAAACTGCCCACTCAGAGCCAAACTTGGCCGCCTGTTGTTTACCAATGCTTATCTAGATGCGAAAAATGTCAAGAGTGTGGAGAAAAAAAGACGGGAAAAAAATCAATATTTTGTTTAGATGGCAAAGACAAGATTTGGATGACAATTTCAAGGACAGGGGAGATTTGTGTTTGCACTGGTGATGTGTGTGCATGTGTGCGTGTGTGTGTTCATGTATATGTGTGTGTGTGTGTGTGTGAGAGAGAGAGAGAGAGAGAGAGAGAGTGCATGAGAGGGATAGAAAGAGATAGAGGGAGGGCAAGTCCAAGTACTGTGCAGTGAACTGTTTGGAGAAGACTCTCCAGGGGACTGTTTGCACTCAGTCGTTCATGATTTTGCTGAGCCATGGCTTTCATGGTTAGTGGATAGGAATGTCTCAGGTGTAAATCCTGGACATCGGCTCTGTATCAATGTCCTTTTTTACGCCCCTCCCCTGACGAGTGAGAGATGGTCAGTGGTGCTTTACTTGCTTTCTTTTTTTTTTTTTTCCTACATACACCTTTTTTCTTTTCATTGACTTTATAATACATTTCCAGAAATGTCTCACTGGAGTGTTGAAATGTTTCAGACCAAGACCCAGCTGGTTTGTACATTTGCTAGTTGCTGCTTTGTTCTGTTGACTACTGGAATAACAGAATAGATATCACTGTGGTCTGTAAAGGATAGACTAAAGAAACAGTGCTATAAACTGGGGCAGAATTGCATCGACATGACATGCTGTCGTTGGTGTGTGTTGTTTCAGGTGTGAAGGAGGTGAATGCCACAGGCAGGTCTTTCACAGTGAGGAGCACTGTACACCTCAAAGTGGACCGGAAAGATGATGGAGCTGCATACACCTGCAGCGTGGAGCACATCGCCTTGAACTCCACTCCTCACCAAGTCACAGAGGTGCTGGAGGTCTACTGTGAGTAACATCTCAGGGTAGAGATGATCTGGAAGCCTCCCAACTTCCCTAAGCCTAATATTAAACTACTAGATGAGAAATGCTTTCAGATAAGCCGCCACAGTTCTACTTCTACCAACAGGTTTTAACAGGGCCGAAATTTAATATGTTGCAAAAACATTACTGAGGTTTTTTTTTTTTTTAAAAAGAAAGTAATTGGGTATAAAATTGCACCAGATGGAAGTTTGTTTTCAGCTTTTGTTTTTATACAAACAAACAAACAAATAAATAAGCATTTAATGCTAATTAAATTTTAATTTAATCTTATATTTTATATGCTTTACCAGCACTGGCTAAGTGGTTATGTATATATATTATTTTTAAAAAATGGTTTTGGGAATAAATTCATAGATATCAAATAATGTAAGAAATAATTTTAGAATAAACCTTTAAATCAATATATTTAAGACCATGGAAAACATTTAATCTTTACTTTATGCCAACATTATCTTACTTTCTTTTTACAAGCAGATTTTTACAAGGCCCACATTTGCCTAACTGTCCCAGTTCTCATTTGCCAATTCAACTGTTTTTCTCCACCACAGATGCACCTCAGGTAGAGATTGTTCCCTCTTTAATCGTGCCACAGGAAGGACAGTACTTCAAGCTGGAGTGTACATCTAAAGGCAACCCCCTGTAAGTCATGCACCAGTGAAAAGGCTGTTCATTTGTTGACTGCTTTATTCTGTTTTAAGTTTAAAGAGTACAGATAATTCCAGAGAATAGTGAGGACCTTTTCTACACCACATGAAAAAGTTAAAATAAATCATAAACCTTTGATATGTAGGAGTGCTAATCTTAGTAGCTAAATCTTAAATAATTACAGAGATATTGTAGTTTATTAAGTAAGGTGAATTCTGTGACCTTTCCAAGCCACAGGCCTGACCTTTAGAAGATTCTCACCTACAAAATGATAATAAAGGGCGAGACAGTAACTTTTCCTGCAGCTATAAATATCAAACTTATGCAGGTTTTAAACAAACAAGCATACATTATAACAAGAACTCGGGTCATTCCAACACTGCAGTGCCTTTTACAATGCAGTATCCAGTACAGCTAATGAGATTTCTAATTAAAAATTTTGAACAAATCAATTCTAAAAATCGGACTAAAACAATTAACATTGTGTGTTAAACATAATGCAGCGAAAAAGGAAAGAAAAAAAAAACAATTTCAGCATTTCATTTAATTTAATCCTGGTTGTCTAATGTCATCAACCATTGCATGTCCACAGTGTCATGAAAAATAAGTCAAAGTCTTTTGTCATTTGCACAACTTACATATGGAAAACTGCACATTGAAATCAAGATGATTAAATAAAAATATAAATGTACAAACCATCACATTAAAAGCATTATGTTATTTAACTGATTTCACTCACACTCCTTCCAAAAGTTTAAGTTTGTTTATGTTGAGTGTCTTCCATACAAGTCCCTTTTACTTTAGAAACGATAACAGATTAAACCCAGTGCATTAATATAAACCAGCACTTTTGTCAGAGTTGCTGTTATAGAAAATGTCTGTACCTATTGACCAATCAGAATTAACAAATCGTTTATTTGTTTAATTAAGAATTAAACAATGTTGTGGTATTATATTGTTAATGATATGTTCATACACTCACCAACCGCTTTTATTAGCAACATATGTACAACTGCTTATTCATGCAATCATGTTGCAGCAACGGAATGCATACAATCATGTACATACAGATACAAGAGCTTCAGTTAATGTTTACATCAAACGTCAGAATGGGGGAAAATTGTGATTTCAGTGACCGTAGCATGGTTCTTGGGGCCAGACAGGCTGGTTTCAGTATTTCAGATACTGCTGTTCTGCGATTTTTCAGAAACAGGTGTCCTGTTATTTTCACAGCAGTCTCTAGAGTTTACAGAGAATGGTGCAAAAAACAAAAAATATCAGTGAGCTGCAGTTCTGTAGGTGTAAATGCCTTGTTAATGGGAAAGGTTAGAGAAGAAGACTTATTTGCTCTGGTAGGAAAGCTACAGTAACTTAAATAACCACTCTTCAGAATGGTGAACACTTTGAACCTTGAGGTGCATTGGTTACAACAGCAGAAGACCGCATCGGGTTCCACTCCTGTCGGCCAAGAACAGGAATCTGAGGCTACAGTGGGCACAGATTCACCAAAACTGGACAGTTGAAGATTGGAAAAAGTCCAAATGACTCTTTTCCAATCTTCAACCATCTGTCACCAACAAACGTGCCATGGTCAGAGTCACTGAGATGACATTTTCCCCCTGTTCTAATGTTTGATGTGGACATTAACTGAAGCACTTGACCTCTAACTGCAGATTTTATGCATTGCGCTTCTGCTACGTGATTGGCTGATTGGAAAATGCATGAAACAGCAGGTCTACAGGTGTTCCTATTAAAGTGGTCGCTAAGTGGTCATATTCCCATGCTCTTAATTCCTTAGAAATCTTTTTATTTCTAAAATATAAAATTATAATGACCTGATATGTATGAAAGGATCTACCACATCAGATTGAAGAATATGTTCAATATGGAGTTATAAACTTGTTTCTCCTGATGAAAGACTGGAACTAAATTCTCATACTAATACTCATTGTTGTAGACCTGACAGAGTGTTATGGACAAAGGATGGTGGGGTACTTCCTGATGTTGAGCGAATGATCGTGGAAGGCAGAGAACTAATCATCACAAACCTCAACAAAACAGACAATGGCACATACCGGTGTGAGGCAAGGAACCATCTTGGGACCAACAGTGATGAATATGTACTGTTTGTGTATGGTGAGTTATTATTTAAAATTGCTAATGGTTGCTTACAGTATTGTGAAAAAAAAGAAGGATTCTTTTCTGTATCTTTGTGTTTTCATACATTTTTTTCTCATCCAAGTGTCATTTCAGCATTCTGCTGTTTATGTTGGTTCGGTCTTATAGTCTTTCAATCGACCACTGCACACACAAAAGATGTATGTACACACACACACACACCTTCATACACACATAACTCATAACTCATTTTGACCCAGTTTAGTGTTGTGTTATAAGGAAAGAGGGAAAAGTGCTGTCGGAGGCAGTATTTAATGGTGAGGCTGAGATATCAGTTGATTCTTAGATGCAGACGGTGCTGTGTGCGAACATATAATTAAGGCTTGGCTACAAACACACATACACATTTGTCAAGATAAAACTGGAACGTAGGTAAAGAATATTAGTTGTGGGCATAGATTTATAATCAGTAGCCACGGACCAGCCTGGGTCAATCATATGTTGGAGTGCAGTATGGGCACTCATGCAAAGGTGGAAAAATTATTCATGATGTGTCTGTGCTCAGGACTTAAAATGTTTACTGCATTTTCCATTCTGTCTGTTGCCCAAAGGTCATTATTCTCTGAGGTAATTATGTGTGGCATTGGCCATTCTCTGTGAGGTGTGATTTTCTCTCAGTTGTTTTTTGAAAAGATGGAACAAACTGTATCAACCTGGAGAATAGCAAGCAATAGCTGGTGAATCTGCCATATTACTATTTATACTGCTTCAAAAAATTTGCCTTGACATTAGGCTACATTTTTACCATCTCTTGCAATGTGACGAATAAATCGAATCAGCTAATTTAACTAAAACCTCAGGCATTTAAAAGGCACATATATCCAGTAAAATTCTAAAGGTGTCACAAATGATGAAAGGTTTCAATTTAATTTAAAAATTGCTCCCTGCGCAGTGCTTCTAAATGATGAGTTTTATTGTTCAATCATATTGATGAATATCTTCATTTTCTACACAATAAATATATCCATTTTGGCAATAAATGAACCTTGCTACAAGTAAAGTGTGTGAAGTAATATAGCTAAAGGGAAGGGAACAGACAAAAAAAAAAAATAAAAGCTAAACCCAGCAAAGGTCATAGCCAAAGGTTATTTTCACTAATGGAGAGCAGCACAGTGTACTCACATCTCAGTGATCTGTAAAAGTTAAAACGATTCACCCCTGACTTCATCTAACCTCCACAAGCCAGCACATCCTGCTGCATTTATTCTCTGCTCGTCAGGCAGAAACAGAGAGAGAGAGAGACAGAGAGAGAGAGAGAGAGAGAGAGAGAGAGAGAGAGACAGGCCCTCATTCACATTACTCATTACTTTTGCTTCTAATTCATCTGAATGTCTTGCTGTGGGCCAATGAGACATTTATCATCTCTCTCTCTCTCTCTCTCTCTCTCTCTCTCTCTGAGTCGTCCAGCCTTTGGATGAAGCTAATTTGCTAATGGCATGACTGCTAAGAGGCAATAAATGTCATCTGAAGTCACCCAGGCACTATTCATCTCCATTTAATTTCAGCATTTTTATGTGCCTACCAGTGGTGCACATCATGAACTGGTGGATATTATAAGATATAAAGAGCATGGACAAAATAATGCCAACATCATGTGGACATTTTCGCAATAACTGAAATCTTGATTAAATTTATAATACAGATCTGTTTCTTATTGTCTTATAAGTATTAACCACTATCTTAATCTGAGAAAATAGGAAAGAGACCAATAAAATTCCAGGTTGCCATTCAGAGAAACATTTTTATAAACAGTTCAGCTGAAAGATATAGCGTTCAGCTGTGTGAATATTTTAAAGAAGGAGGTTATCTTTGTAAGGAGGAACATGATGTAAGCAGGACAGGCACATGATGGTTTGAAAATTAGATGCCAGCGTTCAATTGAAGCCTGACTCAATCTAAACCCAAACTGTGCACCATTAGCTTCCCAAAGGTGATATTTATGACAGGGCTTCCATTTGGAAACTGCTCCCAGGACAGTGTAAAATACCAATAACCTTTTGTAATGAGAGCAGAGAAATTGGGCCTTGAACACTCAACATATGCAATATGGTAAGATGTGTCATCTGGATAGGTTTTCCTTCACTTTACCTACTCCCAAATGACCAATATGGCAAGTCTTGGAAATTAGATACTTGCTATTGATTGCTAGGTCTTTGTTTTTCATCCATCCTCTCAGGATTAAAAACCTGATGAATAAAGTTTTCATTCATCATACATAATATCAGCTGCACTATATCATACAAACATGAATTGGGTTATTGTCTGATGTTCAACACCGGGGGTTAAAATGAGATTTAGGAGGTGGATGAGCCATAACCTTTTCTCATTGGGCCTTGTTTCTAAAGCCTTTTCTAAAATCTAAAGAGTTTGTGCAAGTTTAGTTAGAAAAGAGACTTACTAACACTGTAGAACTTAGCTGATAGGCATCACATCATATAATTGGCCAGTTTAAGTCATTTATTTATGTCAGTTGCACACACATATTTAGGGAAAACAGCAATTTGTGAAACAGCAATCCAAAAACAAGTCCATAAATCAAGACAAATAAGAGTCATCGAGGGCAAAAGCCCTATGACACCCTGTTAAAGAAGGAAGTGTTATTGTCTGCCTGTGCTAGCTGATGTGCTGCAATGGCTGAGCTGCATTACTGGAAGATTTAGCACACACTGCACTTAGAAGGTGCTCTTTCACCATTTAGTCATCTTTTTGTCATTTTTTGCTGTCTGTGAGCTTTGCCTTTTGTTTAGTTTTTTGGCGTCACTAAAAGTAAATTAGCTGTGCTATAAATATGCTTTTTATGTAATTTATGGATGTTTAGCATTTATCAGCATATGTACCTAAGTATGAAGAATGTTTAGCAGCATTAGCAAAAGTTTTGTAAATCTGGTGGGAATGTTTTGTTCAGTTTAGCCTGTGAAAACATTTACATGCAGCTTTACTAAATGATTTGATGATCTGATAACTGAGGCCCATTGAATAGTTCAATTTATGTGTGGAAGTCTCAACACTCTTATATCTGTTTATGTCATAAAGTGTTAGTTTTACTAACAACAATTGGGTGTTTAGACTTTAGTTTTTCAGTATTCCTTGTGAGTTTGTGAGTTGAGACATTAAAGATGCATGATACTGTAAAGCTGAATGACAAAAAACAGTCTGTTTATAATAATAATAATAAAGCAGAACACAAGGCTACTCTACCTACAGTGAATACTAGCATCTTCTTACATCAATTAAAAATAGACAGATAAGCATTTCCTCTGGCCATTCACATTTCACTCAACCCTTAACTGAGGATCAGATTAGCAAATTTAATCTACACTGATACACAGCCAGCTAGATAAATAATTACAGATTTGCAAGTGTAATATACACTGTTACACAGCTAGCTAGATAAATAATTACAGATTTGCAAGTGTAATATACACTGTTACACAGCTAGCTAGATAAATAATTACAGATTTGCAAGTGTAATATACACTGTTACACAGCTAGCTAGATAAATAATTACAGATTAGCTAGTGTAATATTCACTACTACACAAATAGCTAGATAACACATTACATATTAGCAAATTTAATGTACACTATTACACAACTAGCTAGATACACTATATGGACAAAAGTAGCTGACCATAATACCCATATGAGGGTCTTCCCCAAACCGTTGACACAAAGTTGGACGCACACAATTATATAAGATGTCTTTGGATGCTGTAAAATTACAATTTCCCTTCACTGGAACTAAGAGGCCCAAACCTGTGCCTGACCTCACTCTTGTGGCTGAATGAACACAAATCCCCACAGCCACACTCCAAAATCTAGTGGAAAGCCTTTTCAGAAGAGTGGAGATTATTATAACAGCAGACCACATCTGGAATGGGATGTTCAAAAAGCTCATATGGGTGTGATGGCCAGATGTTCACAACCTGTTGGCCATATAGTGTAGCTAGATAGCTAGCTAAATTGAAAATGTGTCTTTTGAGTGCATTTAACAACAACCTGCTGGCAAAAATACTAGCCATAGTAACCGTGCAATTTGCATACTGGTTTTAATGATAGTCTCTTCACATGATATTGGACTACTGGATGAATCATGTCTGATTTATCTAGCAAGCTCCGTAGTGACAATCTATTCTGGCTATTTGGTGTAGGCTAGCCTACCTACACAACAGAAAGCCTTGAAATTACTTTGGATAACACCCTTGGAAAAGGGAATTTAATAATCATGAAAGATTACAAGCAGAGGGGTTAGGAGTGTTTGTGTAGCTGCCTGGGGTTGCCTGTCAGTGTGATTTATTGCAAATAGTGAAATAGATTTTACCAAGATTGTATTAGAAATTATTTACATTACCATAAGATTAGCTCAACTCTTCTTGTTTACAAAGGTGCCGAATCTCTGCTTCTCTGCACCCAGCTTAATCTACCTGTTTATCACATCGATCGGTGAAGTGTCTTGCTGTATGTGTACATTTTGGGGATAATACCTGAACAAAACATTAGGGACAGAGTGGATTAAATATTAATGTTTTGAAGATTATATGTCCCTAATATAGTTCATTGTCATAGGGGATTTCAATCTCATCAGGAGCAATAGTTGCTGCCATTAGATGTGTAGACCCAGACTATGCTGCTATGTGTATATGCTTAAAAGTCTTCTTCAACTTATTTTCCAAGTCAGCATCAGCATTTACTGTCTCTGGGGGGGTTGAAAAAACAGTGCAACAATTGCCTTCCGCAGTAAAATATTTATCACCTTACTTTCTCAGTCTACATACACTCAGTTGCTCTACAAACCTCTCTTAATTAGACTGTAGAGATAGATTAAACGAGTTGTGTTTATTTGCAAAAAAGAGGCATGCGAACATCTATAAAAGAGTATTCTATTGAAAAACACACTGAAAAAGCCTTCTTCATCATGAAAACTGTTAAATCTCCATTCATCATTGTCATCTCCATGTTCACTGACACAAAAAAAAATCTGGCTAGAGAAACTATGGTGCTTTCATTTTTTTTTTTTTTTTTTTTTTACAAGATCCAGATATTTAAGGAACTAATTAAGTAACCTGAATGGAGGGAACATCCCGGAAGAGCACTACACCCTACAGACAGTGATCTGAATGGACCTCGTTTGAAGTCCAAGCCAGGGAAGCTTGCTTATATCCATCCTCATTAAAAATGGAGGAGCTGAGCATTTAAGAGATCCCTCACTGGGAAGGAGGCAACGAATATTACTGTTTCAGTAAACTTATACGTTTAGGAGTGTGTGCAAGATGGTGTAGCGCCTAGCTCAGAGGTTCAAACTAATACCATTGGGAAGACGCACAGTCTGCAGTGCAAATGGGTCTGGATCAGGCATATTGTGTTTGAATCACTTAAGCTATATGTGTTCTCTCTTTCTCTCTCACTCTCTCACTATCGCTTTCTTTTTTCTCACATTGTCTCTCTGGCTGCTGCCACTTTTCATCACCTCCACCTTTTAACATCACACTTTCTTCTTTTTTTTTTGAGCATACAAATTGGCCTAAAAGGTTTTTAGTGATTCTGTACTGAGATAAAAGCTAAAATTCCAGGTGTCAGTCTGTCTTAGATGTAAAAGATAAAAGGTAAAAGATATTAAAAAAAAACAATCAGTCCTGGTTCTGTAGGCTAGTTCCTCTTATATGCTCACAGAATATATACTTTGCACAAGTATTCACTCCCCTTGAACTGAAATGGACTTCATTGTGATAACATTGAAGTAACAAATTGTGATTGTGTAAGTATTCAGCCGTGTTGCTGTGAAACTCCTATATTAGTTCTGGTGAAACCAGTCCTGCATTTATGAAAACATGGAATGGCACAACAGTAACCCTGCCTAGAAAAGGCCAACCAGTGAGTGGATAAAGAAGGAACTACCAAGAGACACAACCAAGAGGTCATGGGTAACGCTGAAGGAGCTGGAGAGGTCCACAGCTCAGATGGGAAAAGCTGTTCACAGGAAACACCACAAAGCTGGGCTTTATTGAAATAATATACAGTATATAACCTGCTAATATCCCAGGAAACATCAGTGGGTCCAGTCTCACAACCATTTTTGCTATTAGTTTCACTATCCCTTTAGTTACTGAAAAACATACCTTAGCACTAAAACACCCTGGGACTTTAAAGGGTTACATTAATTTGCTCAAGAATACATACTATGCATATAGCTAATATACTGACACTCACAATGTACAGTCAGGTCCATAAATATTGGGACATCGACACAATTCTAACATTTTTGGCTCTATACACCACCACAATGGATTTCAAATGAAACGAACAAGATGTATTTACATCCAAATCAGGTGAACGGTGTAGGAATTACAACAGTTTGCATTTGTGCCTCCCACTTGTTAAGGGACCAAAAGTAATGGGACAGAATAATAATCTGTGGCTGCCAATGGAACTGGTTCTCTTG